>APFE031339292.1:63319-85527 GCA_000404065.3 Pinus taeda | reverse complement strand
TAGGCTATCTTAGAAACTTCTATAAATAGCTGCGTCTGTGTACGCTCATTAGGCTTTTTTATCAGTTGTAATTTGATGAACCTATGTTACATTTTAAAGCATTCTGAACTCTGTTTTTAGTGCTATCCTAGCACTCTGTTTTATACATTTTCTGCAATGAAGAAATAGACATAGCACTGTTTTGAAGTTTCCAGATCTCTGAGTTTTTCTTATGGCTGAATGGACAGAGGGCCCCTGCTCATTTCTGCCACTGTAAAGTATTTTATGTGCAGTATCATTTTCTTTACTTATTCATTTCTTTAAGCATGTATAGTTTCTTTTATTTGTTTTCTTTTCTTTCAAGCTGATCAGTGTTTTTTCCTTGCAGCTTTCTTTCAGCCCAGGATTTATGTGTGTATTTGCTTTAATGTCTAATGGTAGTTGCAGTTGTCTTATTCATTATGCTGCCCTCTTTACTCTGTTTTTCTAGAATAGCTTTAGTGTAGTTTTACAAGTTGGATGCTAACTAATTTATGCTCTCTTTATCATGAATAGCTTATCTTTCAAGAGAACAGAACATTGATTAATTGCAGCTTGTATTTGAGTAGACTTGGCTTGTGATACTAACATTTTTTCCACCTTGTCACACATAATCATATATGTAGGAGTATGTTGGAAAAGGCTTAGTAGTGTTACAATTTGTCAATTAAACGTAGAATAGAGTTTTTATCAATTCTTGGATTTGTCTTCAGCTACCTTCTAATCGTGTTTTATGCAAATGCGCAGTAGAAGCAGAGAGTTAGAAGGAGATCATCACTAACAATAGTCCTTGAAGTGATTTTCTTATTTCTTTTATTTGCAGCAGTATGGATAGAGACTAATGCCATTGGATTGTGGTCATTTACTTTCAAGTCATTTTGATTTATTCATTCTTTTCAAGTTCTTTTCTTTTACAAATTCAGCAAGCAATTAGAAATCACCATCACACACACTTTCACTCATATAAAGATCACCTTCACACACTTGCACTCATTTGTCTATAATCATCATTCCATTGTAGGAAGATAAGTTAATCATAAACAACCACCCTAAACAACAAAAGCTCTAAGAAAGTTACTTAAGTACATATAGTACACCCTCACTTCATCAGCTTACGAGCCCCGGGTTGACAATTAATACTAGCAATTTAGATAACAATAAATTGACTAAACAGGGACCGTGTTAGGTCATACCATTTCTCGCCAAGGATTACAGGTGGATCCCAATAAAATTGCTATCATCAAAAAGGTTCCACCTCCTTAGAAGGTAAGAGATGTTCGGAGTTTCCTAGGCTTAGCAGGATATTATAGAAGATTCATTAAAGACTTCAGTAAGCTAGCCTCGCCATTGTTTGGCCTCTTAGCAAAAGATGTTGATTTTAAATGGACTGACGACTGTCAGAGGGCTCTGAATGAATTAAAGGATAATTTGGTGTCCGCCCCAATTTTGAGAGGCCCAAACTGGGCCCTACCTTTCCACATCCACACTCATGCCTCGAACAAAGCCATAGGGGCAGCCTTAGGACAAGTTGAAGAAAAACTTCCATATGCCATATACTTTGTCAACAAAAACTTATCCAAGGCAAAAATGAATTATACTGTAACTGAGAAAGAGTTCCTGGCTGTGGTCCATTCCCTGAACAAGTTCCGACACTACAACACTTGCTATCAAACATGTGTACATACTGACCATGCTGCAATTAGATATTTATTAAATAAGCCTGATGTGAATACTCGTATTATTAGATGGTTACTTTTGTTGCAGCAGTTTGATTTGACTATCGTTGACAAACTAGGTAAAGAAAACGTTGTTGCTAACTTATTGTCTAGATTGGATTTGCCTACAGGTGAAGAAGGAATAGTGGATGACCAGATGCCAGATGAACATCTGTTTGCTATCTCAGTTCTCTCTCCGTGGTTTGCTGATATAGCAAACTATCTGGTCTCATCACAGTTCCCTCCGCATCTATCCTCAAAGGAGAAGAGAAGAATCGTGAGGAAGAGTGCCTCATTCACTTGGATCGGGGGCAACCTGTTCAAAATTAGCCCCGATCAGATCTTAAGGTGTTGTGTAAGGGAGGAGGAAGTCTTTGACATCCTCCTAACCTGTCACGACGGGCCTTGTGGAGGACATTTTGCAGCCAAGAGGACTGCCTTCAAAATTCTACAAGTAGGCTACTATTGGCCGACTCTTCATCAAGATGTCAGAAGATATATAAGCCAACGTGACCGATGTGAGAGGATGGGGAAACCAACTCCAAGGGACGAAATGCCTCTCCAACCTCAAGTGACTCTTGAGCCATTTGAGAAGTGGGGTATGGATTTTGTGGGTCCTATCAACCCTCCTTGAAGGCAAAGGTCTTACATCCTTGTGTGCACAGACTATCTGACAAAGTGGGCAGAAACCAAGGCAAGCAAAGCAGCAATAGAAGAAAAGGTGGCTGAGTTTTTAAGAGAAAACATCTTCTACAAATTTGGCTACCCAAGAGAGTTAGTCACCGATCAAGGAAGCCAGTTCACCTCCAACTTAATTCAAGACTTGCTTGCTCATCACAAGATCAAGCATAGGACTTCCACCCCATATCATCCTCAAGCAAATGGGCAGGCGGAAGTCACCAATAGAGCATTAGAAGGGATTTTGACTAAGGTGGTGAGCAGCAGTAGAAAGGATTGGGCAGATCCCCTGGTTGAGACCACTTGGGCCTACAACACCACTCGGAAGACCACAACCAGTACAACACCTTATGAGCTGGTCTATGGGAAGAGAGTTTTGTTGTCAATTGAGTTTGAGTACAACACATTGAGGATGGCAACTCACCTGGACTTAGATCTCAACCATTCTCAAAAAGAAAGGTTATTGCAGCTGAATGGGTTAGATGAACACCGAATGTAGGCCCTCCTCCACTCAGAAGTGGTTCAACTTCAGAGGAAGATATGGCATGACCGGCACCTTAATGACAAACAATTCCAGCCGGGAGATTGGGCGCTGCTGTATGATTCCATACACAAGGATTTCAAAGGAAAGCTGAGGACAAGATGGCTAGGACCATATGTAGTGGAGAAGTGTAATGAAAATGGTTTTGTCCTTATCTGGACCATTGATGAAGAAGCCATCCCCATGCTCGTCAATGGGCATCGACTAAAGATCTACAGGAAACCTCTTTTGAGGCAAGAGTTCATCAAAACTTTGGAAAAATTAGTGCTAGTCATAGAGAAGGGTTCTACCTCTGTTTTGGGCACACCCTGAGCATCATTATATAAAAGAAAAAAAAAAAAAAGATCCTTGGGTGAAAACATTTCTGAGGTGCCCAAGGCAGATGGTAGGGGTGAAAACCTCTTTGAGGTGCCCCTGCTATCTCTCTGAAAAAGAATTGGAATAAAAAAGATCCTTGGGTGAAAACCTCTCTGAGGTGCCCAAGGCAGATAGTAGGGGTGAAAACCTCATTGAGATGCCCCTGTTGTCTCTTTAAAAATAAAAGTAAAAACAAAAATAAAAATAAAAAAGATAAAAAAGAGAAAAAGGAAAAGAAAAAAGAAAAATAAGGAAGAAACATAAAAAAACAAGTTTAATCTCTGGAAATTGTTGTAGGTTGCAAGGACACAATGCAAAAAGGAGGCCTCTCAACTCAAGGACAAGGGTCCCTACCAAGCTACCAGGCAACCTCACATACACTCCCTCCATGAACACTCATTTTTTCCAAGGTTCGGACACAATCTAGTCATGGTTTAACCTTCTACAGGAAGCTACAGGACTTTCTACAGGAAGTTCTATATTTCTATAGGAAACATCTTGTAGAGCCTTTGGGCGGGCCAGAGTCGATTATGGAGAAGGATTTGAAGCTTGAAGTCTGTTGAGGTGGCATGCAACCACTCTTTTATTCCATCCTCCACTTTTTTCACCTCCTTTCACCACCATTGCTGCCATCTGGTCGAATATACCTGCACAGTCATACCAGAACCATGTTTTCTCAAATAAAAAAAATTTGTTTTTTAAGTGGGAAATAAAGCATGCAGAGGCTCGCACACTTTACCTGTCAAGGCAACCTCAGGACCCTTCACCTGTGAATGTGACTTCATTTATTTCAGCATGCACCCCAAGAGAAGAAATGGATACAGGATGTCCTACAGGAATCCTGTAGCAACTAATTCGGCTGGAGCACATACCATGGAGACACCAGTAGCTCATGAAGTCGGTGCATGCAGCATTCACCACACGAAAATCGGGTCTCAAGGTCTCGTAGCTAGCAGCAGCCAATGAAGAGGAGCTCCAGCACTTGTGCACAAAGCAGCAGCAAGCAGATCCAGCATTCCTCGTCCCGAAACCTGAAAAAAACCACATCCATGACCACACAAGTAAGTGCCTAACCTTATTTCGACAAATTACATAAGCTATACTCTAAATGTGCATGACGGTGAGAATGGACAGATTGAACAAGTCTAGTAGCCATTCAACTGGCCACCACAGCCAGTCAGACGGCCTCGTAGGATCCGAATGGGCTTGGTTATGTCGAAAAGACGGGAAATTGACATGTGGGAAGTGTCCAGTCGGGGAGAAGTGGCAGTATGACAGGAATGGTGGCGGTGAATGCAGAGGGAAGGATTCGATGGTCAGGGAAACGCCGAGGAATGATGGCTGTGACGTCCGCCAACAGATCGACCAGGACAGCTCACCCCTACGCCATGAATTCCGCAGCAATTCAAAATCAGTTCGTCAAATAACTTATGATACACTGCAGTCATTTACACTCACAACCGTTTTGCAGCCGAGTATGCGTCCTCCTCCTCTGCATGTTGTTAGCCCGAGTTCTTAGTTTGCTGCTGCTCAGATTCGTCCAGAACCACCATAACGTACTCCAGAAGACATGAGCGATTTCTACAGGAAGTTGCACTATAGGAAACCCAACATACGAAGAAGCTTGGACTGTTCATGTCGAGGGTGGCAATTCTCAGTGAGGTAGGCCTGAACATAACTTTCCCATGCAAATAATTCAAAAGGTGGTGAATTCGACGTGTTGAGGGGGTAGGGAAAATTTGAATACAAGTTTGTCTGTGAATTCAAAAGTTGTTTTCTTATCGCTCCATGAAATTGTCTTCGTGGTCTACATGTGAGATTTTCTCCACGAGTCTTGAATTAAAATCCCTCCTATAGAAAAATTGAGACACTGTCAAGGCTCACCAGTGAAAAATTGTGAATTTTATATGACTGTGTGTATAATGGAGACGTAGCTCTACGCTCTGTGTAGAGAAATACTGAGGTCCTCCTTCTGTACACAAGCAAGCAAGTTCAGAACAGGGGAATTGATACAAAGATACTGTTTTTTAACGCTCTGGGAAGGAAACACACCTAGAATTCCCTGTCTGCTTAAAGCGCAAACAAAAAACAGAGTTTTTTTACCATGCCGAGAGGGTTCATTAGAAAAGAACCTTCGGACTCCAAGAAATTACGGGAAACCCCTGAGGTGGTGGACTTGTTTTCTCGTGCACACTGGATGTCATTCTGTGACAAGCTTCAACGTCACGATGATGAAAGTATAGAAGAATTCCTAAGGTCCCTGAAGCCGAAGTCAAAGACATTGGCCATTGTCAACTTCAGAGGATTGACCCTCAGACTCACCCCACAGCTCATTAGCAGAGTAGCTGATCTACCGATGGGGGTACCCTCAGATAAGGAGGAGAGAAAATTGGGTCAGAAAGCTAAAAAGGAGTTCTTCTTACCAGAGGAACAATTTTCAGAGGACATGAATGGAGTTCGGAACTAGCCTACAACAGTTCTGGAGTGAACTCAGCCTCCAAATTATGAAGTATATTACGTGTGAGGGGTGATTTAGCATCGTGTATGGCTATCATTTCCAATTGCTCACAGAACTCAGGCACCAAATGGACCTACCCTCAGAACAAAAATTGAGCATTCCTTACTTCCTCTTGCAATCGATTATTGAGTGTGCCACCAAACTGAGAGAGGGGACACGAGACCAGCTAGCCCATCATGGGCTTATCAAGCTCCTCGTGGAAGATGCACTCCACACTTACACTGTCCCTCTCTCCTGGGAATTTTTTCAGAATATGTCTAAGGATGATGACATCCGAGTTTTGGCCGAGGAGCTCACTTCCTCTAGCAGCAAGGAGAAGGAACACACTCAGGCAGAGAAGAAAGCTAAAGGACAAGAAACCCCGAGAAAAACACCAAAGAAAGAACAAAAAGGAACACAAGAAAAAGGCCAAGCTACCAAAATAGTGGGTGGTAAAATTACACCAACACCCAGGGAGAAAAGACTACAGAGCAGGGTAGAAAGGAATGAGAAAGTCCAAGCCAGTGAGGGCACCCCTAAGGCAGCCTCAGCCAAGCTAAAGGAAAAAGCACCCTCAGCCAAACAGGCTAAAACAGTGCCATCTGCTTCTATAGGAAACCAGAAGGCTATTTCTATAGGAAGTTTAAAAACGGCTTCTACAGGAAGCCAGAAACTAGCCACTACAAGACTTTCTACAGGAAGTCCAAAAAAAGGACAGCAGAAGGAGAAATCAACCGAAATTCTAGCTAGGGAGGCAGCAGCTGTGCTGGCAACCCTAAGTACCTCTCCCAAGTCGAAGGAAAAATGAAAGAGGGAGACTCCTCTGTATTTTAAAGCAAGAAGGAGTGTGAGGATTAAGACTGGCAGACCCCAGCCTCCATCAAAAGAGCCAATCACAATTGTGGATACTCCTACCACACCAAAGGATAGGTCCCCTTCCAAGGCATCCATTACTTATGAGCGGGGGAGCCCGAAAACATCCTCATGGAGGGAAAGGATGGAGAAATTGAATGCAGAAGACTCTCTACAGGATGCCGAGGCTGTTCTACAGGAAAGTTTGGCTAGGCTGAAAGAAACTGAGAAGATGGAGGAAAGAGCAGCCAAGTCATCACAGGAGGAGGAGAAGACCGATGTCATCATGGAACCAAGCCCCCAGCCCAGCCTGGGCTCTTATTATAACTTTTTGGAGGCCAGCAAAATTATCCCTCAAAAATTCACAGTGCCACTGTTTCTAGCACTAGAGGAAGAAAGAGTACGAACCCACACTTGGATGAGGATCGCTAAATCCAAGGGGGTAGCAGATATAGGACCTCTAGAGGAAAGGCTCAAGGAAACCCAAAGGGAGTTGGCAAGAGTACGACACGTGGAAAGCTCCCAATAGGCCAAGTTAAGAGAAGAGAATGAGCTTCTTAGATAGCAGCTACAGCTACACGGACAGAGGAAAGAAGAGGACACAACAGCGAAGGACACCACAACAGAACCTCAAGAAAAAGAAGGAATGCAAGCTGATCTTGAGGAACTAAACTGGCAACTACAGGAAAGGGAATTGCAGGCAGGCATAGAGATACAATCTCTAAAATAGCAGATGCAAGAAAAGGAGGCACAACTAGCCTACATGGCCAGTTGGGCAATGGAAGCTCTGCAATGTAGGTAGCCGGCCAAATCCTATGGCCTATACTTAAGGGATCAGTGGCTACAATTCCAAATCAACACATTGGCACAAAGGGGTATCTCCCAAATCCAAAACCCCCAGCAGTTCATGGATTTATGTAACAGTAGTTCATCGGAAGATAAGGCTAAGATTTCATAGTTTTACCTTCATAATTTGGCCCTTCCAAACATAACCTCGTGGGACCCCAACACAGCAGTAGGGGACATACAGATGATGGCAATGACCTCATGGTTAAACCACGAAGAAAACAGAGCGACATAGGTCAGAAATGTCATTGACCGAGAACTACATGAACCACTGCTGATTAGAGCAGAGCCAGGGGACCCCACAGCATTAATATCCGCTCACCAGCACCTAGCAACCAACTCTCAGGCTTTATTAGAGTACATGGACCGACAGGCTCAGGCCATAGCACACTTCGAGGATATGGAGCGATTATTATGGGACAATTGTGTTCATGCTTGCACCCGTAGGTGGAACACATTGTCCCATAGCCTCAAAATCAGGGAATATCACACTCCAACTAGAATGAGGGAGGTCTTGGCACGAGTGCCTCTCTACAAGAAGTCTATGCAGAACCTCCAGGCCAGCTGGATAGGCCTCAAGCTAAGTCCACCTTTGCTTTTGGGATTGTTAGAAGGAGGCACAGAAGAAGAAGAGCATAAGCAGGGGGAAGAGGTGGAAAGGAAGGCCAAATTCCATGACAGTGAGGAGGATACTACTTCAGAAGCCTGGGATGTGAGGGTGGCGATTAAAGAAATGAAAGACGAGGAGCTGGACTAGTTGCTCAGAGGATGAGCAACCCTTTTAGCAGGGGGTGATGATGAGCCCCAAATTTGGTAACTTGTTCGGCTCATTTGGTCTAATTATCCTTGTTCAATCCTTCATTTTTCATAGCTTATGCATTATTTTTCAGTATGCTTATGTCATTTGTACGAATAAGGGTAGTCACTCTTCGTAGGTGGCTAACAGGTGCTCATTTCAGGTTTTTTGACACATGTTGGAGCAAAACCAAGCAATCATGGGCTAGAAGACAGACAAGCTTGAGGTGAGGATTTGTAGGGTGGTTGTATATGGCATTAAATAGCCCTTCCTCAGGACCTTCACCCCCAACTCTGAGCTCCAAAGGCCACCAAAACCAGATCTAGAAGGCAGCCAAGCAGATTTTGGAAGGGGCTATCTACTCACAGTTTGGACAGCCAAGCCCTATAGATTTAGGAGGCCAGCTAGGGCCCTCATGATATATAAATGTTAAGGCCTCAGCCTTCGTAAGGGACTTTTAAAACCATTGCATATTTTGCATTATAGTGTTGTTAGCTTTAGCTTGTTATCTTGTAGCCATTTTGGCATAACTCTTGACTTATGACTATTTTTTTGATAATGAGAAGCAGTACGATTTTATATCAACTCTGAGTTTTCTATAGGAGCCATAACTCTCAGGGTTGGGCCCAACTTAAGAGCCTAGGGGTTCCTTTTTGTACCATTACCTTTCCTTTATGCATCGTTGTTTTCCTTTCATGCATTGAAACGTATTTCTGTTAGGCAGATTTAGTTGTGTTGATTAGATAGATCATTGTTTATGAATAGAATTGCTTTAGATGTTTAAAATAGATTGGTAGGATAATAATAGGAAAAAAGCTCCAAGAAAAGGGTCAACAACACTCTCGGTTTCACCTCATCCTTATTGGATCAAGGGCTGGAATTGAAGAAACAGTGTTGCCCCAACAAAAACACTAGTTTGCTTGACCATGCAATCCTTAGTGTATTGTTTTCATTTGCAAAAGTTATTTATGGGTTTAGATCTCTGAAATGTTTCTTTGCATGATTGATGTACATGGTTTTCTTTCCAAATAAAGCTGTTGTTCATTCGTTTTATTGACAATTAGATTATATTAGCTAGGACTTTGATTATTTGTAAGACTTTGTTGATTCGGTTGAATGTACACCGTGCAGGGCATCTCTACCACTCTTTCATCCACCTAAGCTTCATCAGAGCCACCTGTCCCATCTCCTAGCTAGGTCCCTCATCTCACCCCTGTCCTTTTTCCCACGTAACCCTACCTTCTTGCGCAATCATTGTTTCAGCCTTCTTTAAGCCAAGTCAGCCTTCTACACCTTCTCACCTCTCCATCCACCAGTCCCTAGGTCACTCCAGGCCCCTATCCTACCGCCCTATCCATTCATGCATCTTCCCTCACTCACCCATCCTCTAAAATCCAATTTTTAAACATCCTGTAGAAATTTTTGAACATCCTGTAGAAATTCCTGAACATCTTGTAGAACCCCTGTAGACTTCCTGTAGAAGCTCACAAATGAGGTTTCTTAATAGCCAAACTTTGTGAAACTCTTTGGAAGGGTGTTAGGGACTCCTTAGACCCTCTCTGAACCTTCCCAACCTGTTCCAAGCATTTCTCCTCCTTGATCCACCCTTGCACAGTAAAAGAACAGAGAAAGCATATGCATGATGAAACTGACAACTTAATCAAAAATACAAAAAGATGTTTCCTTAGGACCGAGGTAGTCTAGACACATGTATTTTACCTTCATATAAGTAATGGAATCTCTTTCAGTAGTTTGCATTCTCATCTTCGCATCAATAGGACTAGCTGGTAGAATTGGGGTTTGCTAGGGCTTGCGCTTTCCTCCAGTTTTTCAATCTCTTTTCGCAAATAGATTAGCTTTCTTCGAGTTAGCTTTCATCCATCAATTAAAAAGCTTCTTCTAAGAGCTCATAGAAGTTGGCTTAAGCTCCTAGCGGACTTGTGCCAGCTGACCAAGTGACAGCTGCAAAAAGAGCTAGTACTTGTGCATACAACACCGTCGCTTCCAAGTTTGTTACGAACTACCGGGTTGATAAAAGTAAAGAAGGGAGTCCCAGGAGTTGTAGCATTATTGCTGCAATACTAGAGCCCACCAACTATATGCCTTTGAATTCAGTTACAATAAGGCTCAAGGGCCTTTTATTATTGAAGAACAAAGGTAATCCCTAAAAAACCAAATCCCTAACCCTAAGGGATGGAACACCAAAAGTTCGTGGGCCCCATTTAGCTTAGTTCGGTAGGAAAATTCCCTGGGTCACAACATGGTCATATGATCTATGTTTGGCACGTACGATACCTCATTAGAAAGGTCTCTTTCAGTATTATAATATTTGCAGTAGTCCCCTTCCCATAGCTATCAGCCTACTACGGACCTCAAAAAAATGTCATTTAGGGGGTCAACACAACTTTGGCAGTTTGGGACCCGAAAAAATACTAAAATTAGTAAATTGTGCTATAATCAAGGAAAATGATGAAATCGATGAGAGGTTTGGAAGGAATAGGTAGGTGGCTACCAATATCCACCTGGATCATTGGTTTCTTGGCATGATGTTGGCTTATTAGATTGTGCTAGTTGTTGGCAGCAGATACCTTGGCTTTTCATGACTATCTTATAGGATGTTGGCAACTGATTTTGTTTCATCAATATACCTCTAGTATCAACCCTATATATAGTATCAACTTATCGAATTTAGAGGTGGAAACCTATTATCTTAGTGAAGAAGGTCACTCTTTTCCATTAATTTTAAAGGGGGAGAGTGAGAGCCACAAGTGAAGAAGATATGAGTCAGTTGGAGATTATTGAAGATCAGTTTGATGTTTGTGGTTGTAGGTTGACATCAATGCCAAAGGGGAGCATGTTGGTTGCATGGTGTTGGTATTGATATCAACCTAGCATGTCTACAAAAGCTGTCAACCATGGAGTTAATTATGTTGGCATTGATGTCAACAAGTTTGGAGGATTTGTCATGATGATCAAAGGCTTGATGATAGAAAAGGCTCTATAGGGATTTGAGAAGTATTCAAGACAACTGGTAAAGTTTTGGGCATAGAGGAGGTGATTTTCCATGAGTTAGGGCATATTCTCTAGGAAAAACTTATGCACATAGCAAATGTAATAGTATAATTATTGGGATTCCCATACTATCCAAGTGAATATATTCTATGGGAGCTAGTTTTTTCCCAATCAAGATAGTTGTAAAGTGGAAATTCTGATTTGTACATGCACATAATTTACCATGAGATTTTCCCAAGGTATTTTCTCATTGTTTTTGGTGTTTCAGAGTAGAGTTGAGTTGGTACACATTCTAAAAGCTGATAAAGACAAAGATAATGAGGATTAATGCTTTGTATTGACTGCATCTTTCTTCATTGATAAAATGTCGGATTGTGTAATAGTAGGGGTTACATGGTGAGAGACTATGAGCTTCAATATTGCAGATAGAGTGCAAATAAGAGATCATATTTGGAGAAATATTTTAGACACGTTGAGAGTGTCGATGGACAAAATATGATCAAATTTGTTATGCAAATGAAAGTATTTTATTTCTATTGATATCGAGAAAAGAGTATTTTTGTAGCTATTGGAGTTGTATATTAGAGTTAAGATTCCTAATAGTGTGTTGCAAGAATGATTAACTAAGCATTTTGTGTATTGTTGTAGCATTATATGCTACATATATTGTTGCATATTTTTTATGTTTTTGAGATTTATATATGCTACCATGGACAAATTTATATGTTGCTATTATCATGTGTAGATGATGTTGTGTTGATGTATTGGTTGATTTTATATTGCAGATATTAATTGTGTTGGAGAGGGTTGTGTTGTAGGTGTTTGTATTCAGTATTTGATGAGCTTATTTTTTGTATGGATCTGGTATGAAAATGGGATGAAATGAGGCCCATAGCTCTTGTATGAGTTTGTTGAGTAGATCCAATATCAAACATTGTGAAACGTGGTCGACAAAGGAGCTTGAAGGTTGGGGCCTTCAGTGATAACAAGTGGTGGCCTGCATTTTGAAGGTGTAGTAGCATCCTTTAGGTAGTGGCCTAAGAACTTGGGAGTGGTGGCTAGAAATACTTAGGTTTTGGGGCATCTAGTAGGTGGTGGCTTGCAGATTCATGGGAGTGTTGTCTTTTAGCTAGTGGGGACCTACAAAATTCATACAGGTAGTAGCTTGGAGCAAGTAGCATCTTGCATGGTTGGAAAGTTTTAACTTTCACACTAGTGTTGTCCCATGATCATATGTAAAAGAAAGATTTTTATTAATAAGAGAAGAGTGAAGAAGAACATCTAGTGGTGGTTTTCTCCCTTTAGGTTTCCACCTAACATCTGGTGTCCCCTTGTGTGATGAATTGTTGATGATGTTTATGTGTTGATGATTGATTCTATCATGGCTTATTTATGATTATGCATGTTTCTCATGGTATACATGTTCCACTGTTGGTTAATTTTTTAATGTACTACTCGTAAACTAATGAACGATTGAGTAAATTGTTCAAAAAGGAAAAAATTGGTATAAGGACACAACATTGATTCACCCCCCCATCTCAATATTGTTAAGTCTTCCAACACCAAATTCCTTCAAAAATACGAAGGTATTATCCAAATTTTATTTTTTATACTATTTTTCATCCATCTTGATGCTTTCAGAGAGAAAAAAATGGAGGAATCAACTCAAAAGACCATTTTTTCCAATGCATTCGACTTTGGTGAATTTGGTTCTAAAACCTTCCAAAAGTATTTTGAGGCATTAAATGGTTTTTTTTCTTTAGGTAATACTTTTCCTCTTAAGCATCTCACTCCTTAGCTCTATTCTACACTTATATTTCTAACAACACAAGAAAGACCTCAAACAGAGTCCATATGCAAAAGTTATGTGATCTAGAAGTTGACCTTCCTGCTTTGATCACATTATTTGAGAGGATGCCACATTGACCAACACCATTCATGGAAAAGGGACTAGACATGTGACCATGATGAATAAAAATCTAGAAGAGCCAATGTTGTAACTCTAGTTAATATTTGAAGGAGTCAATTTTAACCATTGTTTGGCTGTTAGTCTATCTTATAACTAGACCACTAGGAGGGAAAAGGGTTTTATACTCTTCGAATGAATTTTGTTGCATAGATGACTAGAGCAGCAAAGAGTGGAGAGAGATAGAGAAAACAAGAAGTGCTTTTGTATTATAATATCCCACAGGTTATAGGTTCCACTCATTTATACTTACATCCATTTCCATTAAGAGAAAAGATAGTAGAGTAGTCTCACCTTGCAACTGGGTTTTTACTTATAGGGTTTTCCCATATCATATCTTGCGTGATTATTGTTTTGGATGATTGTATTTGTGTATTTTCTCTATTTTTTAATATTACATGAATGAAAATAGTAATTTAATAAGTCTATAAATCTAAATAAAATAACCCTCGTGTTATAGATTTCATATTTTAAGTATAATTTTTTCATATCTTTTAAATGATGAAATGTCCATTCAAATATCCATAGCAATTTATGGATTACTCAAACTAACTAAGGAGGTTGAAGAATAAACATGATTAAAGAATACAATTTTAGAAATATGTACCAAAAAGTTAGGATATGTAGATAGGATGACAAAAAGTTAGGATATGTAGATAGAATGACAAAGGAGTTGTAAGAGAGAAAAAATGCAATTTTTTTCTTTCTTTTAATTTCCAGATTAAATTTTCCATTCGAAAATAATATTTTTCTTTAATTGGAAATATCTAATAAAATATTAATAAGGTACACTATGTGGAGGAGAAACTATCATTAACTACTTAAACACATTTTAATAAAGATGAAACTTCAAACCATTTAATACTTTGTTGATATGAAAAGGACATTTGAAATGAAACACAACCATAAAATGGTATAAATGAATGGGAGTGGAACCTCGTTTATCCCATTTTGAAAGCTAACCTACATGGACAAAATAATGGACGCTAATAAGACTTTGTTATGTTTTCTTATATGGCGAAATTTGATTACAAGAAATGGTTAGAACGCTCAAGCATATTTTTACACTTCAAGTGATGTTGGAAACAAAGTAACATCCGATGTTCAACATTTTATAATGTTCCAAAGATCAATAAAATATTGCTCCAAATCTTTTTTAGTGTACTATTAATGGACTCTAGGTATGGGTGGAGTGAGTGGATATTAATGCATACGTGGAAAAAAATTAATTTCATTGAAATATTTATTGGGTTAAATAAGTAATCATCAAGGTGGTTATTTTTAAAAATAATAGATGAAAGAGGTGTGAATTATGAAATGTTCCCTCTGTGATAGAGGAAACCTCTTTAGCCCTAGAGTGGGTCTAGTGACAACAAAACAAAACAATAATCAATTTCCTTAAACAATTATCGTTGAAAGCCTACCTCAAACAAGTGTTCGATGAAGCTTTCATTGCGCTGCTCTAACTATCGTTTCCTTCTCCTCAATGAGAAATCAACCTGAAACAACACAAGACAACAGCAGAACATGTAACCAAGAACAACAATAATCTATTTACTTATAAAGTCAAGGAACCATAAGCTATCAAGTATATTGTACACAAGACAGGAAATCATCATTGATTGTATTAAAATTAATCGAAAGCAAAGCTTACAACCAAGCCTTGATGTCACAAGCTTTCTTGGAGGGTTCAGCCAGAATGTTTCTTCAAGCATTCACTCTCAAGAATGGGTCTCCTAAATGAATGATAACTCTCTCTCACTCACAAGCTCTAATACGAGGCTAAGGCAATCCACAACCAATTGCTAAACTATCAACAATTCACACTGCAAACTTATCAAACTCACACCAAAGCTAGCTAATTTGCTCTAATCCAAAAACCAAGAACTAGCTTATCATAGCAATGGGGAGTGCCTTTATAGGAGGAGGAGCCTCCATGAAATGAGAGAGAAGGAGCTTATCCTCAAGGGAGGTTTCTCAAAAGGTGGAACCACCATCCTAGAGGAGGGAAGGCGAACAAACTTGACCCAACAACAAGTTCTAGAATCACCCAAAAGGCCAACTACTTGAACTAATTCACCAAATCTTGATTGTCACAAGTCATACACTAGGGCTTAGCGACGATGTCGCAAGGAAGCAATTCATTCAGACCAATTGTCGCAATAAATATCTCAAGGACTTGCGTCGAGCCCTAAAATTCAACCATCGTAGGAAACACATGTAAACCTGCGACGACGTTGTGAAGATATAGTTCAGAACAGAGAATCATCATAGAAAAAAAGGGGCTCACTTGTGATGATGTAGAAACATAGGCAAAGGAGTCAAACTTCAGTATTAGAGAACACTTGTTTAATCTTCTTGAATGAGTTGGAAGATATGGACATGTTTATTTGATGTATGACATAGCAAAGATGTCGCTCAGGGACTGAGATGAGGTCGGTGACAAATTACTGTGCAATAGATGCTCCCTAAAGCATGAAGCCCAAGAGAGTGGGAGGGGTGAAATTCTTTACGAAATCATAACCGAACTAGAACACCATCGCGAAAAACCTGCAGGCGCAAGTATAACTAATATCTATGATAGTGAAATACATGTAGTCTAGGCATGGGCATAGCCATCCAAAAGACATATGAAACTTGGTCTGTGGTATGGACATAGTCACCCAGTTGATAAGACCATATATAAAGATAGATGTATGGTCGCATCCATCCAGAAAGACTCAAGTATGGTCGCAGCCATCCAATCAAAGAGTCATGTATGCAATCACAAACCAATCCATGCAACTCGAACATATGTAATTTGAGTATGGGGTCTTGAAATCGAACCGATCATAGTACAATTTCTAACATGCAAATAGATGTGATGAAGTCGAGCATGATAGAAAATCACTTGATTACCGGTCAATGATGTAAGCTATTAACAAGCGCGAGAGAGACCACCAATAATGTCAATGGTTCTTAAGGTACTGCCAGTACAATCCACAAAGTTTGAAGAATGATCTGGAGTTGAACACCCATGGAATCACCCGATCGAAGAGCAATGATGTAAGTCTGTTGTCGAGTGTGAAGAACTTGCCATTGAGGCATGCAAGCTCCAAGGTACCGAAAGGGATCTCTAGATCGACTTCCTGGATAATGAGCTGGTCTTGACAAGAAGCGACCTGTAGTAGGAGGGCCATAATGTTTCCCTCATCAATGACATGAGACAAGGAACAAGAGGAAGATGGTGACAGAGCATCAGAGGAGGATGTAAGGGTATGAACTGCAGAAGGATTATACTCTTGAACATATCGGCGACATGATTCCAAAATGTGGCAGAACTTTGGATACCAAAGGATCAAATGTCTAATGGAGACAGCAAGGATCAAATGGAATGAGGCAAAATGGTAATCCAAACCCTAGAAGGCCAATGATGATGTGAGGATATCCCAAACCCGACAAGAAGCAAAAGTTTCAATGTTCAAGAGTGATTCGCTGCTGTAGGTAACCAATGAAGTTTTCCGAATTTCCCCCCACCATTGCTGGTGAGTACCCCAATTATTTTTGAAAAACAAGCTTGAAGGGGATAGCATATGCTTGCGATATAAGTTCAGCCTTCAGACGAATCCAACTTAGTGAATTTTTAATGAACCCTAGGGAGGAGAAGCTCGAGTCTCATCATGGTGATGAGTCCAATGTCGTCAGGGTTTAACGAGTCCGACATAGGTAAATCTCAGAGCCTTTACATGCTTAGAGAGTTTGAAAAAGACATGGAAAAGAAAACTCTAGGTGGTTCCCTTTTCGTAAATTTGTGTCTCTCAAGCCCAAAAAGGTAGAAAACAATACTTGAGAGAACCGCTTGACCATTTCGATCAAGGAGTAATTTTCGTAACTAGTGTTTCTGATCCAAAAAAGTAAAAAAAAGATCAAAGACACGACGTTTCATAACCGAAAATGAGCTTGAAATGACAAGAGGTCAGTCATCTTTTCGTGTTTAAACACTCAGAAAAGAGCCAAAAGTAGACCGCCATTTTATTCCGTTTAACGAGTTAGAAAGGAAAAACTCGGCAATCTTTCGTCTTTTATGAGTCGGAAAAGATCTTAAAGAAAACTCGTGGAAAAAATTTCATGGTATGGACCAAGCATGTATCGACCGAAAAATGTATTTGTCACCTTTGTTCCTATACAGAAAACTAAACATAAGATCCATTCGACAAAAATATACATCATAATATTGAAAAAACTAGGTCAAAACTCTAAAACCATAGGGAGGGAGCAATCAAAAACCATTGTAAAACCCAAGTCCTATAGTTTAAAAAACCATAAAATTGCAAAAAATATCTATATAAGACTCATGGTAAATCACTTTTTTACATTGTTTTTTTATTTTTAACCTTTGATAACTTTTCAACTACATACATGTGCAAACTTTGGAGCTCAATTCTGTCACCTGTGATCAACCATTTCACGCCACACTTTCACCAATTAAGTACATCGATCTTACCTCTGCATTTTGATTGTTTTTAAGTTGAATCTCATGGATTTTGGCCAAGTTTTGGTGGATTTTTTGTTTCACAATCACACCCCAGTCGTCGTGGAAGTCCCCCGCAAGTTCGCAACGATCAAGCATTTTACACACACCACAATTGGTCGTCGCTAGAAACACATATACTCCTGTGACGATCTGGTAAAAAATGAATTGTGAAATTGAGTCGTTACAACTGTTTTAAAAATAGCTGCGACGACGCAGCAAACATTAAATTTTCATTTTTAACAGCATTTTAAACCATGAAAATGACCCAAAACAATTATAATCAATTGTTATTTGCTTATTCAAGGTGAAAAAATGGTGTTTGCATGGCAGGAGCGAATGCATGACATTGATTATCAAGGAGGATTTAATGGCCCACAATGCAGATGAGCCCTTCGAAACTGCGGGTTACTAAAAAAATTTCTCACACCTCTTCTGCGAATGCAACTAGACTTGCTCGAGTTCTTAATTCACTCGTGGAACCTGACGGAGGGCAAGTTTATCATTTGGGGTTAAAAGGTTTAGTTTGATGCGACCGAAATATATTTCCTTACAGGCTTATCTCGTCGAGGCGAGAGACCCCATATGGATAGCATAAAGGTCACCGAAGAGACTCTCGACATGTTGATTGCACGAGCATGCCCCGGGGCATGCAAATCACCCATCAGTGGGAAACTTCAAATCCCAACTGTGGAGGACTTGACATTACACATCTTACTATTTACAATCACAAGAGAACCACGCTCTTAGGCACAACACAAGGTGACTAAGGCCCAACTATGGTTGGCTCTAGATTGCCTTAACACGACCATGTATGACTGGGCCGAGGCAGTGTCTCTAAACATAAAGAGAGAACTGACCAAGTGCTGATGAGGAGAGACCAAATAGTTTGGATATGGATCCATCCTGGTACCACTCATGCTAGAGCTGGTACCAATACTTCAGCTACAGGACATGGATGTTTCACTGCCGAGACCATGAGAGACCCATATCACTAGATGGGCACAGGTGATGCCACGAGGAGGTGTCAGTCGACCAGTCTCATGGGAACCTTTCTTCATGGAGTGGTTGGATTGACAGCAGGTTTTCGTTAAGGATTGGTCCTATGCGGGCATAGACTTCAGAGGAGATCCTGATATGCTGCTCCTGCCCGGAGAGCAATGGGACGAGAGAGGTAAAACACTTGGTTAACCACCACACTATTTATATGTTTTTGTTTTTCTAATGTTTTTGGATTTTTAAATGTATATGTCTTAATATTGTGTTCATTTTTGCAAATTTGGGACCTGAGAGACCTGTGGGTCTTGCTCCTATAGCGCGGAGGGAGGAGAATAGAGAGCTGGTCCTGGCACTCCCAAGCGGTAATGTAGAGGAGGATATAGCCTAGATCCTCGAGGGCTTGATGGAGGGGATCCTAAACTATAGAGGGTTCGAGGAGGTCTCACAATAGTACTAGAGACATACTGCAACTGTATCGCCCAAGGTCCACAGACTACTCAGACGAGTAATGCGGGCAGTGGTCTACTACAGAGAGCAAAACCCACCACATTAGACGCCTCAGTTTCTTTTCTGCTATTTTGAGAGACATGTTTCTCAGATGTATCATGAACATATACCCTATTTTTTGACATACACATTATTTTTTGAGCGCTTCAGTGTGCCACACGATATATATACCAATTTATGTGATATGGTTTCTATTTGTTATGTATGAAAGTTTGTCCATGACTTATGATTGTGCAAATGTCCACTTAATATATAATTTACTAATATATCAGTTAATATTCATAACACTTGCATCAAAGACAAAGAACACAATAAACATGAAATCATCTAACGCACCAAACCATAAGAGGTAGAACAGCGCACAGATTCATTTTTACGCAAGCTTGAACCATGGAGAACTATGCTTGAATAAAATTAACATGCCCCCGACAAATAATCCGATCGAGGTACATGCCACCCAAGCTTTATTGCATTAAATAAGATGGATGTAATGAAGCTTGAAAATACAAGATCCAAAAGACTTTATTAACAAGAGGGAAAATTGTTTCATTGTTTTAACAAGGTTGACACAATGGAAGAACTATCCTCAAACATCTTGTTTCATTGTTTAACGAGGTTGACACAAGAACAAACCATCCTCGGACATCTTATTTCATTTTGTAAATGAGGCCGACACAAGATAGGAACCATCCTCAGACTCCTGTTCATGGGCAATATGAGAACATGGCTCCCAAGAGGTCTTCACTGAATGGAAGAAATGCACTCTGGGAGGAATTCATGTCATGAGGCACAAATGACAAATCGGGTTCCAATGCCCCCACTACATGATGTACAAGACCATCTGCATGATCATCAGCATATGTAGAGACGGAACAGGTGGCCACATAATTGACCTATGGCTGGGAAGGTACTGCTTGCGAGCAAGAACTGATAGGGGATGAGGGCGGCACAAGACGCATCGGTGACTAAAGAATGACAGTTGATCGATGGTCACCATTCTTCCGTCATGCGAAAAACAAACCACATGGAAAAGTGAAGAGACAAGGGCCCCCATGGCATAAATGTAGTCATGACCAACGAGAAGACTGAAATCTAAATCACCTTGGATAACCATTATGTCTATATAGATCGTTTTGCCTCCCAAAGTAACAGGGAACTTTGGAAGGATCCCGAAAGGTTGACGAGTTCCTCGATCAAAGGCTAACAGATTCTGAGAAACAAGCACAAGCTGTGGGGAGCCCAAAGCTTAACAAGTTGTGGAAGGCATAAGACTAACAGACGCGCCTTCATCCAAGAGAGTGCGAGGTACTGCCTTAGCATATGCATGTACGGTAATCTAGAAAGGCACATAGGATGGAAGACGAAATGCAGTCAAATGAATCCAGTCAAAGGAAACAACTGAACTGCTTGGTGGGGGTATCGTATGATTGTCCCCCTACTCTATAGGAATCGAAGAAGGACTCTCTTGATCAGCGGGGATAGAAGGGTCGTTCTTGGACTCTAGAGAATCTGACGAGACAAGAAGAACATGAGCAGTGTGATCACAATGCTCTTCCAGAACAGAGTGAGCGATGGGTGACGAACCCAAGTCGATATTCTTTCTGACCAATGGTTTTTCAGGAATAGGTTTAGCACACTAGGCTCGGGAAGAGGAGGACAGACAAGAGAAGAATCCATATCAATCTCTTTGTCAACGAGGAGAGGGTCAGAAGAGAGTATTTGATAACCAAATATAAGGGGAGGAAATGAAGCTATAAGACCTTCCAGGATAGAGGAAGCTTTGTCAAGGAGTGGACAAAGGTGAAGGAGATGATGACCTTCATAGAGCCTACAGGGGAAGCGAAGCTTCCCTTTCTTTGTACCACTTCCAGTTGATGGGGTATCATCGTCATGAGCTACAGAGGATGAGGACGAAGGAGCTGGATCGTAAGACCACATGTCCAGGATCCTAAGAATTCCAGGACAATCATGAATAATATGGTCACCATTGCACAATTTACAAGGAAACTTAACCTTCCGTGGAAGATCAGAAGGTGTCACGACCTGTGATGTACTAAAATAAAGAGCTGCATGGGTGGCCTGACACTTATCCAACTTCTTCTTCTTCTTCGTCTTCCTCTTCTTCTTCTTAGCCTCCTGGTTACTGGATGTAGAACTTTCACCAGGTGAAGGAGGGGACGAAGAAGAAGAAACAGGGGAAGAAGGTGTAGGCTCAACCTTGGAATCATCGTGTCATGATTCAAACAAAGGAGATAGTGGAACAGGAGTCATGATGCTTGAGACCACCGAGGTTGAAAACAACCAAATGGGCAAACCGATGGTTAACCCCTACAAGGACAATGTTGCCATGTACGGAGCACCGACATTTCCAAAAGGAGGAAACAGACCTGGATTCTCATTTGGGGGAAGACCTTGGCCAGTAAACTCGGGTTAAGGTTTCCATCAGGAACGAGCCTAAAAAACACTTGCACTGTAACTAAGAACTTGAACTATTACCAGGAATATTTCGTGGGCTGTAAATTTTATGACACAGGAACAAAACTTGACCTTTTCATATTTAAAGAGTCAAGAAAAAGGAGAAAAGATGACTCTAGTTGCCTTCAAATATTTAATGAGCTTCAAAGGAAAAGTGCTCAGATGATCCTTTTCTTTTAAGGAGTTAAAAAGGAGCGAGAGTGATTACTCTGGAGAACTAGACAATAGGTTTACCAAACAAACCAAAAAACTGCATATACACCTTGGTGATGAAATGAAGGAGAAATGACCAAGGACTTTCCATACGGAAGTCAATCTTCCCAAATTCTCTGTTCCGTGAATTACGATTCGTAAGGCTACAGACATGGCTTCTTATGGATGTAGGATGATAACATAGTGGGGTCTCCCGATATATAATCGATGTGCGTTAAGTTCCAAT
>APFE031339292.1:42889-57483 GCA_000404065.3 Pinus taeda | reverse complement strand
ATTATTGATAAAATCGCCTTCCATTTTTCCTATATACCATGGAGATTCGCCCATTTATTATACATGTAAATTTAGGGGGGGTTCTTAAAATTTTCCCTGACTATTGTCGTCTCTGTCTTCTTTTAATAATAAGAAAATTTGTTTACAACAATGCATTGTTGTAGACTCATACCAGTACACATGCTTCTACCTGTAGAAGGCTACAACCTTCTTTCATTCTCCTGCTTCAACTGGAAGGGAGCTACAACCCCCTAGCTCTTGTACTAGCCAATATATTTACTAGTACGTAGGTGCCAACTTACAGAAGGATACTACCTTTTTCCTTCCTCCAGGTACCATGTTTCATAAATTTTTAGACTGGATACTCTTGGAACACAACACCATAATTTGAAGGCCACGTTTCATCCAATTTTCATAGTCGACCCATCAACAACATTGAAGCTCAAAATCAATCACCACTATAATACAACTATTGCATTACCCATTCATTGAATACTCAATCAATACTCTCTGAATCACCCAAAAATTTAATCATTGAAACACTGTCATCAAAACAAAGTCACTAGAACACAAAGCAAAACTCAGAACTCTACAACAATATTTAGAGCCAATTGTATCATAAAAAACTATGCATTAGAGTGCATACGCTACTTGGAAGAGCTGAACCAACGTGTATACACAACTTCACCCAAGTGAACCAGCGTATATGTCATCAAATACTTACTTATAACTTCGCTGCACTTCTCAACTTCAGACATACCCAGACCATTACATACAAAAGGATAATACATGTGTTAGTAACCAGATCTAGTCCATGAGATCACATAAAGATAAGTCAATATGATCCTGATCCATTATTAGATCTCATCCATCAACACTGAAGCTAAACACCATCAATCAATCTAAATATGTAGAATATTGTCTCCAGTAAACAGTCACCAGAACTCAGAACTTTGCATCAACAATTAGAACCACCTATAACTTCAAACATCATAGTTCATATGGCATACACTACTTAGATGTGTCTAACCTGTGTGTATACACGTTTTTATCAAAGTCAACCTGCATATACATCTGTAAATGTTCATTTATAATTATACATCTATTCTAGACTTCAATTATCCCCAGATCATAATATTTACAGAACATCACAAGCATCAGTATACAGATCTAGAAAAAAACATGATCAAACCATATAGAGATGATTCATTCCAAGCTATAAGATCCTGATCCATCATTAGATCTTGTCCTCCATCAACCGTTGAGAATCCTCCTTGGATCAGATCAAGCAAAGCATCATAAACCCATAACCTGCATACTAGATCTCACACTTCATCAGATATTAGAGACTTACCCCTTGGCCTAATGATCTTCTCCTCCTTTTATAGTCTTAGGCCTTTCTTAATACCATGGTCCAAAACCATGTAGGACCAATACCTTGGACCCAATACCTGGGGTCAATACCTCTGACAAAATACCATGGACCAATACCAAAATACCATGGTCCATATACCACGAACCAAAACTAAGTTTCCGACATGTACACGCCTTTCCTTCTGTGAAAGTGCGTGTGTACGTTATACACGTCTTTGTATAAAGTGAAACTGTGTGTATACGCGACTTGGTATATAGTGAACCTGCATATACCTTTCTTTCTTCATTCTTGCTATTTACCTGCTATACTGTGATCTTTCATCTGAGAGATTTGCCTTCTAAATTGATTCCTTGAAGCTGCCCTGCATTTCATCACATCTATAAATACTACTGTCATGCATTCTGTCACATGTGTTATCTCTTCTGTAGATTCATCTAGTTACCATGTACAAGTGAGTTATTCTACTGCAAGTGGGTTGCCATCAAGTACAACACATTCATCATAATGCCAACAAATACTATCTGGAGGGAAAGAGCTTGGGGGAGGGTCTAGACATCATTGCCAGACTCAAGGCTGGGTGGTGAGATCTTCCACATGCTTGTAGTTAATTAGATAGAGGGAAAACAATTAAGTATTGAACCTTGTTCGTTAAATTTATTTAAGTTTAGTATACAGGCTTGTAGGTAAATATGGAAAAGAAACTTGAATGGTGCAACAGTAACAAAACACTGTGGTATATTTCATACAAAGAATATGAAAAGGTAGATTATGGAAATAAATAAAAATCATGTGCTCCAGAAGGATATAGACAATAATTATAAATTACTGAATTGTGAATAAATAGAAATGAATGATGTCTACTAATAATTTTTTTTAAAGACCATGGCTTGAATCGAGCATAATGAAATTCTTAAATAACCAGATTTATAAGAAATGTCACGTATAATAGCACGATATAGGGGACAACATTTTCTCTCACTACTAAAATGTTATAATAACATAAAAATGTAATAACAACAAAACTAGTATGTATGAGAAAATCCTCATGCAGATATAATACATGAATTCCTGGAAGAACCGAGAGGAGAACTTTAAAACTCAACCAAGGAAATGATATGGGATGTATGTTAAGACCATAATAGTCATAAAATTGATTATTATTTTCTTATATGCAAAAAGAAACTCGAACAATAGTAGGAGCTAGAAAAATAGTTAAACAAGAACCAAAATAACTGCTCAAAACCATTAATTACACTAGAAAGGTGAAGAGACATTATAAATCCAACTGACAATCTAGGGCATGAATGAATATGTTATTACGTAGAAAAATTGTCTCTAGTTCAAAAGGAAAGATTTCAATTTCACTCCCTATTCTAACAACAAGATAGAGGCCTCAGTTTATGGAGGCCCAATCACCCTTAGAAATGGAATTCTAAACTAGTCCCGGTAATTGTGTGCATCGACATTTTCTATTCGAGGTAGAGGACTCGAAGCAGCGAAGGAGAAAACTAACCTAAATCAAAATAAGGCATGAAATATAGGTAAGATCTTGGATAATAAATCTCGTGAGCAAAAATAATTTGGAGACTCCTCTTTACCTGCTAAAAACAATTGCAGATATTTAGAAAACTCAAATGCAACAAACCCTCAAAACTTGAAATATTGACATGGTGGGAGTTATTCCTTACCTATAATGATCGAGGAGATTTTAGGCAAAGAAATGGCAGAGTCCTTATCGACGAGGTTGAACCTCACTAAAATAGGTACTAACCTACGAATCAACAAAACCTTTCAGAAATTAACTACAGACCTTACCTGCAAGTTGGATTAACCTAAAACCCTCGTGTAGAATGATAACAATTGCAAGCTCTGCGGTAAGGTGGAAATAACCTTGTCATAGCCAAAACATTGTCAGAGCGAAAAAATATAACCAGTAATACCACCATAACAATGTAAATTCTATGCAAAAATAAAACCATGGCATTAAGGAAGTCTTTGGTCTGGATTATCAAGAATATAATGCACCAACAATCAAACTCTAAGTCGATTAATCCTCACCTGTTGCAGAGTCACTTCCTCAAGGAAATCCATACCAGATGTCAGAGAACGTTAGATGGGAGGGGTAAGAGGTTGCCTCAAACCCTCTGGCCATCTCTCTATCATCATATCGTCAACTTGTAGATCAACGGTGGAATTCCCAACACCTGTTAGGGCCAAGGAAATATCTAAAGAGGGATTCACTCAACATTAATGAATTTTGGGTGACAGTTAAGTCCTGTCATGAATCATAAATGTGACCTTGAACTATGTTGAATGAACAATGTAATTACTTGTATACCCATGTTTCCTCTTGGGAAGGATTCAAATAATTTTATGTATTATGCCTCGACTTACCTTAACCCTTAGTACTTTTGCAAATGAATTAAAAGTGAGTTGTGTGACGAGTGGTGTAATAACGATATTTATTTTTTTGTATATAGTATTCATGCATGTTACATATGGTATTAGAGCTCAGGATTACGACATTGAGGCTTCTAGGATATATAAATAAATAAATAAGTATATATATAATAATAATAATAATAAGAATAATAATAAGCTAAGTGGAACTGTGTGTGAATGATTGAGCACAGAGAAGAAAGGCAGGGAGACACAAGGATAGATTGAAGAGGAGATCCAGACCACAAAATCAGTCAGATGCAACATATGTATGGGCCAATACAAAAATGCGGATATAATTGGGAGAAGAAGCTCGTCAACACAATGATGCCCTACTTGAAATTGTTCAGTAGTTATGTGCTGAGATGACTAACTTGAGAAATGATAATGAGGGATTATGACAAGAACAAGAGATAATTCTGAAAAGCCTGTTCGATCAACAAAATCAACGTGGGCCAGACCCTAGTGTTGGTAACAGAGAGAAAACAACGATTGTTCATCAAGGGGAAGATAATGTTAAATTAGAGGAAAGACGTGTTGATGATGGAGGACATTTTGATAATGCCTCTGATCAACTAAAGTAAAAAAGATAGAAAACTGAATTACAAGGTGAATTTAAAAATATAAAACCCCCAACTTTTGAAGGTGAAACTGAGGAAGAAACAGAAGCTTGGTTAATAGATATGAATAAATATTTTCAGATCTATGAATATAACGATAAATTGAAGGCTTGGTTGTGAGTTTATCAACTAAGAAATAAGACCACCTTATGGTAGAAAGAAATGTAAATTGGAAGGAAGTTTGACGAACAACAATTCAAATGGAAAGAATTTCATAAGCATTTCAAAGATAAGTATTTGATAGAGTGCTATTATGATGAAAAAAATGAAGGAATTCCATGATTTAAGGTTGGGAGCCTTAACTATGGATGAATATGTAAAACCATTTAACTCTTTATTGCGATATGTACCATATATGTAGGAAGAAAAAATACAATATTCAATGTTTCATTAGTAGTCTACCTAATTTCATGAAGGAAAAGATGGAATTTTATTATCCAACAACAATGGATGACACTGTACAAAAATCCCACATCTTTTATCAACAGATGAAATATTAAAATGAAGGTTTGAAAGGAGGATTAAATCCAAGGGGAAGAAATTTGCCCCCAAATAGATAGACAAAAATTTTGAGTGGAAGGAATTCACAACAAAGAACCTTTAATAAATTTTCGGTAAATAATCAACTAAAGGTTTCAACACCTACTGAAAGTAGGAAGACTGAGGGAGTTAATAAGCCTACTAATGACCAGTAACAAAGACAACCTCTGCAGTGTTGGGGGTGTGGAGAACCCCATTATTAAAAACGAATTTCGCATAGAGCAAGAATGGAGTAGCTTTTGAACATGCAAGAAGCATCTACGGTTGGGGAGGTGGCAAGGAGCATGCCTAGGATTAATGTTGGACTAGATGACCATCAAGCAGAATACCAGCCCACCATGATTGAATGTGAAGGTATCAACACTAATCATCCTCTCTCTAGTTTGTTTGACCCATGTGCTAGCTTAAGCTATGCTAGTCTTAATATTGTAGATGAATGCCAATTGAAAAGTAGTAAATTTCAAAAACCCTAGCTAGTTCAATTAGCTATAGGGGTGAAGAGAAGGGTAGTTGTAAAAATAGAAAATTGTCCTGTGGATATCTTAAGACAAAAAAATTACATTAATTTAAACATACTTCCATTTGGATCATATGATGTACTAATAGGGATGGATTGGTTGGAAGGTCATTGGTCCTTGGTAGATTGTAAGGGAAAATTTGTTAGTTACCTCACTGAATTGGGACAAAGAAAGGAAACGCAAGGAATTAAGAAATATTTTAAGTTACGCCCTTTTACTACTAACCAACTGGGAAAATGCATCATGAAAGGTTGTCAAATTTATGTTGTACAGGTGGGTTATACAAATTCCAAGAACAAGATGACTTCTCTCGAAGATATTCCTGACATTGAAGACTTTGTTGATGCGTTTACTAAATCCATACCCAAGATACCACCCAAGCAATATATCGATTTTACATTGAGTTAGTTTCAAGTGCAACCCCTGTTTCCGGAACTCCTTACCATATGAGTATACCTAAATTAACTTAACTCAAAATGAAGCTACAGGAGCTGCTTGGTAAAGGATATATCCTCCCTAGTGTATCTCCCTGGGGAGCTTCTATATTGCTTTTAAGAAAAAAGGACGAAACTCTAAGATTGTGTACTGAGTATCATCAATTGGATAAAATGACTATCAAAAATAAATATCATTTACCTCTAATTAACGATTTATTCGATCAAGTTTAGGGAGCATGCGTGTTCTCCAAGATTGACTTATGATCCGGGTATCATCTAATAAGGATTAAGAAAGAAGACATTTGTAGAACTTCTTTTCAAACGCGTTATGGTCATTATGAGTTCACAGTTCTACCTTTTAGTCTTACGAATGCCCCCATGAATTTTATGAGTCTGATGAACAATATTTTTGCAGTCGTACTTAGATAAGTTTGTGTTGATTTTCATTGATGACATATTAATCTACTTTAAGCATCAAGAGGAGCATGAAAATCATCTAAGAATTGTGTTGCAAACATTACAGGATAATCAGCTATACGCTAAGTACATCAAGTGTGATTTTTACAAAAGTCAGATACAATATCTCAATCATGTTATATTAGCAAAAGGTATAGTCGTGGACCTGAAGAAGATTAAGATGATTATGGAGTGGACTACCCCAAAGAATGTGGTTGATATTAGGTCATTCTTGGGCCTATCTGGGTATTATCATTGGTTCATTAAAGGATTTTAAAAAATCACCTTTCTCATGACTTCGTTACAAAAGAAGGGAAGGAATTTCCAGTGGACTTTTGAATGTCAACAAAGCTTCGAGCAATTGAAACACCTACTTACCACTACACCTATATTAAAGGTTGCAGATCTGGACAAATCATTTGTTGTATACACAGATGCTAGTAAGGAAGGTGTTGAATGAGTATTATCACAAGAGGGACAAGTTATAACATATGAATCTTGCAAGTTAAAGGAATATGAACAATGTTACTCTTCTCATGATCTTGAATTAATAGCAGTAGTACACACACTAAAAATGTGGCGACACTACCTACTAGGGAAGAAAATTTTTATTGTTAGCAAATCATAGTAGTCTTACAAATTTCTTTAACCAATCCAGTTTAAATGCCCGTCAAGCTAGTTGGACAACCATTTTAAGCGAATTTGACTTTGAAATAAATCACCTTAAGGGAAAGGAAAATCGAGTTTCCAATGCATTTAGTAGGAAGTTGTATTGAATTTATGAAATACATTTAAGCCAAGTGAAGTTGAATCTCCTTGATATGATTAAAAAAGAATCTCTTAAGGATTCAGAATATACCTTCCTTTGGAATATTAATTCTCAAAATAAAGGAGAAAAATCTTAATATGGGATAAACCTTGATAAATTGTTAAACTTTAGAAATCATATTTATAAACAATTTTTAATGGATGAATTTCACAGGAAACCTTATGTTTCCCACCTAGGATACCAGAAACTACTTTCAGCTATCAACAAAGGTTATTTATGTCCAGGCTTAAGAAAATATATTATTGAATATTTGGCTAAATGTTTAGAATGATAGCTAGTGAAGGAAAAATACGAACACCCCGCTGGACTACTTCAACCATTTTCTATCCCTAATTGGAAATGGGAGGTGATCACTTTGGATTTTATCACAAGTATGCCTAGGACTAAAAATTAGAATGACTCAATAATGGTGGTGGTTATTAGGCTAAGTAAAACTGCTCATTTTATACCGATAAAATCCACTTACAATACTGTTGAGATTGCAGATATATTTATGAGAGAGGCATTTAGACTACATGGGATACCTAAAGTAGTGATCTCAGATAGGGATGTAAAATTTACATCCACATTCTGGAAGACCCTTTTCTCTGGATTGGGCACATAGATCTAATTTAGTACCGCTTATCCTCCTCAGATGGATGGTCAGACTGAACAAGTTAATCAAGTTTTAGAGGATATGTTAAGAATGTTTGTGATTCAACTGCCACATAAGTGGGAAGATTACCTCCACTTAGTCAAGTTTTATTATAATAATGGACACCATGAGTCATTGTGAATGAGTCCCTTTGAAGAATTGTATGGAAGAAGGTGTAGGGTACCCATATATTCGAACAATATCAATAGATTAACATTGGGTCCTGAAATGCTAGCCGAGATTGAGCAAACAATTAGAAAGATTCGTCGGAACTTAAAGGCCACCCAAGACAGACAAAAATTTTATGCAGACAAGAGGAGAACCTATAGAGAATTCCTGGTAGGAGATCACATGTATTTGTGAGTCAAGCCAAAGAAAAATACCTTGCAATGGAGAGGTTGTGCTAAATTAGCACCTCGGTGCTACGTTCCTTTTCAAGTATTGGAACGAATTGGACCTATAGCATAAAAACTCACATTTCCAAGACATATCCAAGTTCATAATGTTTTCATGTCTCCTTGTTAAAAAAATATGTGTACAATCCTTATCATATAATTAACTAGGAAAATGTGCAGGTAAATTAGTTAATGAAATATATTAGTGTATAATTGTTTTATTATAAGTTAAATTTCTGAGTGTATTCTGTGATGATGGACATGTCGAATCGGAAGGAGAATTTCTGGCAGAACCTCTTGATATTCTCAAACGAAGAGAAACAACCTTGCGGAAACCAGCCATCCAGAAGAAGCCACTCAGGAAGAAGAGGATTTCATGTGGAAAGCTTATCCTACACTATTTTTGTAAATCAAAGAGAACACTAGAACTGTGTTGTTCATAAGAGGGGGGAAATGTGACACCCCACATTACATGAAAAATTAACTTATTCTACCACTTTTACTTTTACTTTTACTGTACTATTGTGTTTTTATCATCATATGTTCAATAGAAACACTAAAGAACTGTGGCTGAGTTGGCCAAAAAAAATATAATTAATACATACTAATAATTGTTATGTAAAGTAATATATTTGGTCAAAAGAAAAATGTTGTAAGCAGAAACTCCTTAAGATGGGTGAGATAAACGAGTGGGCGATCTGGAGAAAATGTATGAGGGTATGTGACTTGAGGTTTGACTGTTGGTCTTGATGCTTCAAGATACCCAAATTGAATACAGAGTTTATAAATACTATCTGGAGGGGAAGAGCTTGGGTGAGCGTCTCAATGTCATTGCCAGAATTGAGGCTAGTGGTGAGAAGTTCCACATGTTGGAAATAATACTGAGAGGGGGGGTGAATCAGTATTATCAAATCAATAATATAATTTTCCCAAATAGATTTTTATAAGCTACATCAGCTAAGTGAACTCGCATGTATATGTGACTTTACTTAAAGCAACCAACGTATATGCATAGAACTTTTGATTTACCCAATTTATCATGCATTAAACATTAACCATTATATCAGAGATTTAATAGATAGTGCAGTAAAAGCAGAATAAAGAATCACACATAAGCATCACACATGAACACCAATATATAAGGTGGAAACACAATGTGGGTGAAAACCACCTCCTGGTGTCGTCTATGTCTTCTTTTAATAATAAAAAAATTTGTTTACAATCTTGTACTAGTGCAGACTTATACTAGTACACAGGCTTCTACCTGTAGAAGGTTACAACCTTCTCTCATTCTCCAGCTTCTACTGGAAGGGAGCTAAAACACCCTAACCCTTGTACTATCTAATTTGTTTACTAGTACGTACATGGCGACCTACAGAAGGCTACGACCTTCTTTCTCCCTCCAATGACCACGTTTCAGTAAATTTTTTGATTGGATCCATCAATAACATTATAACTGCAATTCAATCATCAAATACATCTACATCAACCATTCACTAAGACTCAATTATCACTTTCTGAACCAACCACAACTGAATCAATCAATCACCTTGACAACCCATTGTTAAATCATAATCAATCTGATCATTCAAAATACTGTCATTAGAATACATTAACCAGAACCCAAACCAGAACCTAGAACTCTGCAATAGCAAACAGAAACAATTGAAACATACTTTATAAGGTATATAATACTTTCATGTGTCCAACCTACGTGTATACGCACTTTTCTCAAAGCCATCCAGCGTATACATATGCAAATATTAATTCATAATTCTGTAGCTATTCCAGACTTTAGTTATACCAAGATCATAATATTTACAGAATAATACATGTGTCAGTATTCAGATCTAGATTATACATGATCAAACCACACAATGATAATTTATTTTAAGCCTTAAGATCCCGATCCATTATTAGATCTTATCCTTCATCAACCGTTAAGGTTCATCCCTGGTTCAAATCAAGCACAATACCATAAGCCAATAACCTGCATACTAGATTTCACACTTCATCAGATACTCAATACTTGCACACCTGGCCTAATGATATTCTCCTCCTTTTATAGTTTTAGGCCTTTCTCAATACCATGGACCAAAACCACTTAATACCAATACCTTGGACCAAATACCTAGGGTCAATACCTCAGACGAGATACTTTGGACCAATACCATGGACCAAATACTTCAGACCAAGAAACTTAGTTTTCAAAAGTATATGCACTTTTCCTTCTGTGAAAGTGTGTGTGTACGTATATGCTACTTGTGGTCAGTGAACCTGCATGTATACACAGCTTGGTCAAGGTGAACCTATGTATACTTTTATTTCTTCATTCTGTGAAGTCTTATATGTAATTATTTGTTGTTAACTTGTTGTACTGTGATCTGTCATCTGAGTGAGTTGCCATCAAGGGCAAAACCTATATCATAATACCAACAATCTCCCCCTCTGGACTTGATGGCAACAACAACACCAAGTCACTCTCCCCTGTTGACATCAAGGGCAAAGGGTCATGCTCCCATTGAGTACATGTTGAATTCTCTGATATATTAAAGTGTACCGATTGAGTTCCCATGATTGAGTCCATGCCCCCCCTAAGCACAAGCAAAGTCTGTAAAATGATTTTCTAAAAGAATAACATGACTCTATACATGCATCACCAATGACCTTCCTATCACCAATAACTCATACGTACATCCATCTCCCAACCAAGTGGGGATATACCAAATTTGACTCATCCACCCAACCAAGTTGGGATGTACCAATTGTTTATACATGAAAAAAACAAGAAAAATTACATCATCCATCCCATGTAAAGTGGGGATATAAATTACATCATTTGTCCAAAAGGACCCATTCAAATGTATGAGAAGACATATCACACCCTAGACTTTTACATGACTTGAGCAGCCAATGATATGATTTATGAAGCCATATATGGGCTCAACAACCATAATGCCAACAATACTGAATGTACATGAAGGCTAATGCTCCCCCTGAACCAGTGCTACCTGTGCATTCTTAACAGGTCAAAGATCAAGGCATCTTTGTTAGTCAAATAAAACTAATGAACAAAGAATATCATCAATATCAGTCAGAGCACCCATATCAGAACCTACCCCACTATTTTTCTTGCCTGAAAAACATATATGCCCCTTGACCCACAGAAACCCGTGTGTGTACATGACTTTGCCTTAGGAAACACGCATATAATCACCTTTCTCTGAAAAGTTTGACTTAACAGCAGGATGATGCGACAACTACTCCCAACTTTTGTCTGAGATATTCAAATGTCTCTCTGGGTAGTGATTTAGCGAATATATCAGCAACCTGTTCTTTGGAGGGAACATATTCCAATTTTACCTTTTGTTCAAGCACTTGTTCACGTAGAAAATGGTATTTGATGGGTATATGCTTGGTCTTGGAGTGCATGATTGGATTCTTTGAAATACTAATGGCACTTGTATTATCACATAGAATGAGATGGGTGGGGTGCATGTGATCTCAATGTCTTGCAATGTTTGCATCATCCAAAGTAGTTGTGTGCAGCAATATGAAACAACCACATATTCTGCTTCAGCTGCAAATAACGCAATGGAACTTTATTTCTTGTTGAACCAAGACACTAACCTGGAACCCATATAGAATGCACCACCACTGGTGCTTTTTCTGTCATCAACACTTCCTGCCTAATCTGCATATGTATATGCATGAAGAGTAAGATCTATATCTCTAGGATACCATAAACCAAAGTTCTGTGTTCCTTGAAGATATTTGAAAATCCTTTTGGCTGCCTAAAGGTTTGATTCCTTTGGATTTGCTTGGAATCTTACAACTATTCCTACTACATGCATGACGTCAAGTTAAGTACCTATTAGATAAAGCAGACTGCCAATCATGGATCTGTAAGTTGGTTGATGTACCATTTCTAATTCATCATTTGAGCTGAGACTGTATCATGTTACCATTGGGGCACACACTGGTTTAGAATCTTCCATGCCGTACTTTTTCAAGATCTGTTTGAGATATTTGGTTTGTGAAAGAAAAATACCATCTTTATTTTGTTGAACTTGTAGACCAAGAAAATAGGTGGGTTCACCAAGCAAGGAAATTTCAAATTCTTGCTACATTACTGAAGAAAAATTCTGACTCATGGATTCTTCATTGCTACCAAAAATGATATCATCAATGTAAACAACAATTATTAGCAATTTATCAATGTCAATCTTTGTATATAGATTTCTATCTGTTGACCCTTTTGAAAAACCCTATTGGTGTAGATATTTATCAAGGCGGTAATACCAGGCCCTTGGAACCTGTTTTAGACCATAGAGATCCTTTTTGAGTATGCATACAAGTTTTGCATCATTTCCAAGAATCAATCCTTCTGGTTGTTCATTATAGACTTCTTCTTCTAAATCTTCATTAAGGAAAGAATATTTTACATCCATTTGGTATACTTTGAATCTTTGAAAGCTAAAAAAAGCAATAAACATCCTTATGGCTTCAAGTCTAGCAACAAGTGCAAAAGTTTCTTCAAAATCTATACCTTCTTGTTGAGCATACCCTTTACAAACAAGTTTGGCCTTGTTTCTAATAACTTCTCCATTTTCATTCAGCCTGTTTTTGAATATCCATTTAGCTCCTATGATGTTTTTATCATGAGGTCTAGGAACTAATTCCCAAGTATTATTCCTTTCAATTTGCTCAAGTTCTTCATTCATGGCCTTGAACCAATAGTCAACTTTGCATGCTTAATTTACATTTTGAGATTCAGTGGAGGATAGTAATGCTAGATAGCTTGAGGTTTCTGTAATAATTCTTTGTGTCTATACACCTACCTCTTTTTCCCCTAAAATTTGAGTTTCTAGATGATTTTTCTAAACATACCTGGACGGAGTCTTTTCTTCTACTGTTATCTCTTCTTCTGGTGCTTCATTGGTTTATTCTTCAGAATCATTGTGATTTGATGTGGGAAAATAACCCCCATATTTTTCATTGTCATAATCTTCGGTTTTTATCTGTTTTGGACCTTTGCATGCTTCATCAACTACAACATCAATACTTTCAATCATTTTCCCAAGTCTTTTATTATAGCATTTCTATGCTTTACTTTGGGAATAGTAACGAAGAAGAATACCTTCATCTTCTCTAAGCTCAAACTTACCAAGTTTTTCATCGGTCCTCTTGATATAACATTTGCTTCCAAAAACTGTAAAGTATTTTACCATAAGAGTCTTACCATACCAAATTTCATGTGGAGTTTGAGTGTTATTTACTCAAACATTTGTTTGGTTGAGAATAGTTACAACGGCGACTGCAGCTTCACCCCAGAAGGTTGCAAGAGTTCCAGATTCATCTAGCATAGCTCAAGCCATTTGTTGAATGGTTCTGTTCATTCTTTCTACCACTCCATTTTGCTGAGGAGTCCTTGCAATTGAGAACTGCCTTTTTATTCCATGTTATTCACAAAAGTTAAAGAATTCATTCAAGGTAAATTTCCCTCCTCGATCAGATCTAAGGCATTTGATTTTGCGATCTGATTCATTTTCAACCAAAGCTTTGAAGGCTTTGAATTTTTCAAATGCTTCATCTTTATGCTTTAGAAGACCTATCCAACACATTCTGGAAAAATCATCAATGCACGAAATAAAGTATTCTTCTCCACGAGGTGAATTTTTCCTTGATGGTCCACATAAATCAGTATGAACAAGTTTAAGAGGCTTACTAGCTGACCCTTCTTTTTCAATGAAGTGAGATCTAGTTTTCTTACCGAATTGACATGGTTTTCATATTGTATTTTCAGGAATGCTGATATCTGGAAGATCACGAATAGCCTGGAATCTGCATGCTTTTCTTATTTGAGAAAAGCTTAGATGTCCCAATCTTCTATGCCATAGCCAATTTTCATCATTTTTTCTTAGATAGCATTGTTGTTGTCCTCCCTTGAGTATGTTTAAGTTGTTTGAAGTTCTTGTACCTTTGATCACGGTTTCTCTTGTATCAAGCTCACAAACAACACGTCTATTTGATCGAAACACCAGTTCATTTCTTTGATCACACTTTTGACTGACACTCAATAGGTTATGCTTTAGACTGTCTACATACATAACATTCCCAGCTTTAACCTTTTCTTTCAAGAAAGCAGAGCCTTTACCTTTGATGACAACAGGAGTGTCATTTCCAAATGAGACACTATTTTCCTTTTATAAGGCATTATATTGTTGGCATTATGTTTCTGGTATCGTTATATGTTACAGATGTTGTACTTGATGGCAACAACCATGGCATGGCTCTCAATATGATGAGAATTAAGAAGTACGCAGGAGAACAGTTCAGAAGATGCGTACC
>APFE031339292.1:0-23495 GCA_000404065.3 Pinus taeda | reverse complement strand
GAGCAAGTGGACCGGCCAGATGTGTTGCATGCAAAACATTCTAGAGTTACAGGATCGGGGTTGAGAGGAAGCCTTTCTTGTTGAGAGGGAGTGTTGAAAGGTGTGCAACAAGAAATGCTTGTTGAGAATGCAACAAGATGATGGAGCTTAGTGGAAAGGAGTCGGCTTCACTAAGTGGGCCCGCAGGCTATTTTTGGCGCAAGTCTATTTTTAGACTATGTCTATTTTTAGACATATGGATCATGTCTATGGATTGCAGGTTGCTGTTTATGGATGATTGATCAAGTTGGGAAAATAGATGGACTTCTATTTTTAGACCACAGCGGAGTGACTGCTCAGTCTAAATATAGAACAGTCAAATATTATTAGCTCATAATAATATTTAGACTATAACTTTGTTTTATTCTCTTGGAGCACTTCAGGATGAGCTACGGATGTGGTACATGCAGATCCCAGAAGGAAATACGTGGTTACCTATGGGATGACTAATATTTGCATGCAGGACTTCAGTTAGAACTCAAGTGAGTTGAGTTTAGTGGACTGGAGGTGCAGTTGATGGAGTTGTGTTCAGTTTAGCTTTGTTAAACTGGTTGTATTTAGTCTAACTGGCAAATAGACTAGAGATGAGTTGGGTGAATTAGTTATTAATTAATTCACCAGTTATTAACTCATAATACAACTAATGAATACATCAGTTAACTCAGTTGCATGTCAGTGCATGTTCAGTTCAGCAGGGACAGGTGTTAGAGAATCAGATTGCTATCAGTTGTGACTATAGTTGTGCATCAGATCTTGCACAAATCAAGGGATTGAGTATGCAAATGAGTTTTCCCACGTATTTGCCCACATTTTAGCTTGTGCTCACGTTATTTTGCCAAGTAAATATGTGGTTGCCTTGGAATTATCATCAGTTCTTGTGCAGGATTGAGCAGCGGAGGCAGGCAAGCAGCGGAGGAGATTTGAGCTAGTGATTGATTCAGATCTGAGTTGTATTGTGTGTAACAGAGGTGGAGATACTTGTGAGAAGTATTATGCTGTGTAATGTTACATGACTTAATCATTAATATACAGATAGTTGGGGTTTTTAGCGAGATGCTTTCCCCGGGATACATATTGTGTTAATGTGTGAATGCTCTTGATGTTTTATTGTTATTGATGTTGCTATATTGATGATCAACGTAGAGGAGCTTATGTATTGTGTATGTTTTCCGCAATAGTACATGATCAGGATAAACTCCATTGAATATGTGTTAAATTATTCAAAATTTCTACAGAAATTTGTTATTTCACTCCTATAAATTGTACCTCCTATAAGAAAAAACAACTTGGATAAGAATTGCCCCTTCAATACCTTAGAACATGATATCCAAACTCTAATGAATGATGATAATATCCTTTTTCTTGGGGACTTCAATGCTAGAATCGCTACTAAGCAAGCTGCTCTCCTAAGCAATAACTCTATCCCTAACCCCCTATGGCTAGATGAAGATTGTGACTTAGCTAATAGATTCAAAATATTTTTTTAAGACACAAGTGAAAACCTATTTGGTAGATTTGTAGTTCCTAAGACTTGATTATTACTAATGAAATTAATAAGTGGCCAACCTTTGGTCAGATAACATGTATTCATGGGTTGGAAAATAGTGTTGTGGATTATACAATATCGACACCCATGTTCTCATTTGTATTGTAAATTTTGACCTCCTAAATTACCATGACCCTGACTCTAACCAAAAAACTTAATCCCTAATCGTAAATCTTCATGTGCACACCATAGACATGTAAAAGAAATACGATATTCAAAGGCACATTCATTTTGGTAGAAATAAAATGGATCTCTTTTTACAAGATTTAAAGAAAGATTTAGGTTTCTTAACGTATAATGATAACATCAATCACATCTACTACAATTTCACTACAACTATTTCCATGACCATTAACAAATTATCTATGAAGGTGTCATATAAAAAGAATAATAGAACTTCTAAACCTTGGTATGATATTGATTGTAAAACAACCAAGAAAGTGATTGGAGATGCTCCTAATGAAATTGTAAATCTTCAAAAAATAAGTGTGTACAAAGCTCTTGTCAAAAGGAAGAAAATTTTCTATATTAATAAGAGGAAAGAGGATCTTCTTCTCCTCTCTAAAGTTGAGCCTAGAAATTTTTGGAGGAATATACTTGTTCATAAAACAAAAGAAAATAATTTGATCCCCTTAAGGAACTAGGATATTTATCTTAATAATATGTATGAATCCCCATACACCATGGGCGATATCTTAAACACTCCTATAGAGGACGATATATTTTCTTTGGAACATGTGAAGTTAGGGATTAAGAAACTTGCTAATGGGAAAGCTAGGGATATTGAGGGCTACCAAGCTGAAATTCTCATGATAGGAAGTGCAACAACCCCTGGTTGATTTTCCATGTAAATAAAATAAGACCAAGGTTATAGGATACATATTTCAAGCTTAATGTTGGGAAAACACTATGGTAGACATCACTTATGATTAATTAATGGCTATGGAAATTGGCAAAGGCATTGGCATTTAATTATGAGAAGGAAAATACAGAGGAAAGGAAGGTGAATCAACACAAATATTCATGCAAGGAAAATTAGAGGGAAAATGAAGAAAACAGAGGAATCAATAATCAAAAGACATCAGATTATCAGTTCACAACTTTTATCAGTTTATCTTTTGGTCGTTTCAGTTTTAGAGCTTTCCTTTCATTCTCTCATTCTCTCATACTCTTGTACACTTTGAACATCATGGGAGCATGTTTGGAGCACTATAGTATTCACTTGGATTTGGAGAAAGAAGGAAAAGAAAAGCATGGGAGTGAAAGGAGATGGTTGGATTAGCAGTTACAACTAGATTGCTTTGCAAGTAACAAGTTGCATGTGTTATTTCCTTGTTGATTTTTAGATGTATGGTATATGCATGTGATTCCTTCGTTATGTGTTATCATTGGCATGGATATTTTCTTGGATTGACAGAGGTTTTAGCCTTTCCTTTCCATTTCCCTAGATAGCCTTGGTGTTGTGGTTTTTCAACTTCTTTTTTTTATTGGTGCTTAGGTTCCCTATGTTTGTGGGTTAGAAAAATGCTCTGGAAGCCCTATAATAGTTTGGATTGAGTTACTAGTTCCTGGAGCCATAAGTTGGGACAAATTCTCTAGAGACGATGGTGGGATGAGTCACTAGTTCCTTGAGTCTTAGTTGGAACAAATGCTCTGGAGTGCTAGAAGGATGTGCATTGAGTTACTAGTTCCCAGAGTCCTAGACAACTTGTGTATAGACCAATCTAGTTGATGTTAGTGATTTATGTATCGTAGAGGTCAAATCACTGTGGTTGATGGTTGAGGTGGTTTGGCCTCTAGAAGCCCTAGCTAGTTTTGTTTCATTTTTTTCCATGACATCCCACATTCATGCTTCGAGTATGACACAAGAGTGATTGGATGAAAAATAGATAAGGTTCAACCCAATCTATGGTTGGGTCGTACGTGGAAGTCCTTGACTTGGTTGAAATTTTCATATGTTAATAAGATCTATTTTCCTATTGTGATTTATGAGCACTTGTATTGATTATCATGTTGACATTATGGATGATTTTCCATTGTTTCTATTTTGGTTATTTGTTGGTTATATGTGTTGGCATTATGATACAGGTGTTGTCCTTGATGGCAACTCACTCAGATGAAAGATCACAGTATAGCAGGTTAACAACAAAGAATTACATATCATAGTACAAAGAGTGAAGAAAGAGAGGTATAAGCAGGTTCATCTTGACCAAGCTGCGTATACACACAAGTTCTTTGAACACAAGTAGCGTATACATACACACACACTTTCACTGAAGGAAAAGCACATATATCTTGGAAAACTAAGTTTTTGGTCCAAGGTATTTGGTCCATGGTATTTTGATCCATGGTATTGGTCCAAGGTATTTGGCCTAAGGTATTGAACCTAGGTATTTGGTCCAAGGTATTAAAAAAGGCCTAAAACTATATAAGGGGGAGAAGGTCATTAGGCCAAGGTGTGCAAGTATCGAATATCTGATGAAGTGTGAGATCTAGTATGTAGGTTATTGGCTTATTGTGTTGTGCTTGATCTGAACCAAGGATGAACCTTAGCAGTTGATGAAGGATAAGATCTAATGATGGATCGAGATCTTCAAGCTTGAAATGAATTATCATTATGTGGTTTGATCATGTATAGTCTAGATATGAATATTGATGCATGTTTTATTCTGTAAATATTATGATATGGGTATAACTGAAGTTCGAAGTAGCTGTAGAATTATGAATTAATATTTTCAGATGTGTACGCTGGTTAGCTTTGATAAAAGCACGTATACACGCAGGTTCGACACATGGAAGTAGTGTATACCTTATAAAGTATGTTTCAGTTGTTTCTATTTGTTGTTGTAGAGTTCTGGGTTCTGGTTTGGGTTCTAGTTACTGTATTCTGGTGACAGTATTCTGAATGATTAGATTGATTGTGATTTGACGATGGGTTGTCAAAGTGATTGATTGATTCAGTTGTGGTTGATTCAGAAAGTGATGATTGAGTCTCAATGATTGGTTGATGCAGATGTATTTGATGATTGAATTGCAGTTATGATGTTGTTGATGGATCCAATCTAAAAATTTATGAAATGTGGTCCTTGGAGGAAGAAAGAAGGTCATAGTCTTTTGTAGGTTGCCGCCAACGTACTAGTAAACATATTGGCTAGTATAAGAGTTAGGGGGTTGTTGCTTCCTTCTAGTAGAAGCTGGAGAATAAGAGAAGGTTGTAACCTTTTGCAGGTAGAAGCCTATGTACTGGTATAAGTCTGCACCAGTACAAGATTGTAAAAAGATTTTCTTATTATTAAAAGAAGACAGAGACGACAACAACAGGTGGTTTTTACCCACATTGGGTTTCCACCTTGTATCTTGGTGTTCATGTGTGTTGCTTATGTGTGATGCTTTATTCTACTTCTACTACACTGTCTAATAAATCTCTGATATAATGGTTAAAGTTCAATGCATGATAAATTGGGTAAATCAAAAGTTCTCTGCATATACGCTGGTTGCTTTAAGTATAGTCACGTATACACGCTAGTTCACTTAGTTGAAGTAGCATATAAAAATCTATTTGGGAAATTAAATTATTGATATGATAATATTGATTCACCCCCCTCCCCCTCTCAGTATTATTTCCAACAATTGGTATCAGAGCAGGTCTTTCAGAAGAAGCTTGATTGCTTGAAGGGAGATCCATCACCATGAGTAATCAAGAAAGTATGGGATCCATCAGACTGCCAATATTTGATGGGAGCAACTTTGTTTATTGGAAAATAAGAACCACAGCCTATCTACAATCACTTGGAACATATGTCTGGGAAATTGTGGAAGGAGGATATACATTTCCATCAGCAATTCCTACAGATATGGCAGGTAAGAAGCGATATGAAACCAATGCCAGGGCTGTCATTACATTATTGGGAAGTCTGTCACAATTAGAGGTTGTCAAAGTTATGCAGCTCAAATTAGCCAAAGAAATATGGGACAAAATCGTTCTGAGCTACGAAGGAGACTCTTAGGTAAAATGTGTCAAACTTCAAACTCTCATAATTCAATATGAAACTCTTAAGATGCACAATGATGAAAGTATAACTAGTTACTTCTTATGTATAGATGAGGTTTTCAATTGCATGAAGAATCTAGGTGAAGATATAAAGGATTTACCTTAGTTGAGAAAGTTTTAAGATCCTTGTCTACTAAATTTGAATCAAAAGTTTCTGCCATAGAAGAAAACCAGGATCTGTAGACTATCACTATGACATAGCTTCATAGAATCTTAACTACCTTTGAGATGAGAAAAGGAGCTCCATCGAATATGAGAGAAGCTGCATTTAAATTTTCAGCAAAAGGAAAGGAAGAACTCAATGAATTAGGACATATTTAAGAAGAAGAAGATGAAGTAAACTTGTTAAGAAGCTTCAATGGGGTTCTGGAAGATTTAAAGGTAAACTACCATTCAAATGTTTTGCCTGTGGTAGAGTCTGTCATTATGCTGCCAAATGTCCTCATAAAGATAAATATGAAAGACAGAAGGACTATGCAAAATGGAATAGAAAACAAGTTGTAGATAAAAAGAGTTATTATACTCATGAAGATAGTGATGGTTTATCAAATAGTGATGAAGATGAAAATAGTAATGACTATAGACTTCTAATGGCTCATGATGATGATAATTTTTGGGTGCATTAGAAGAAGATGACCTTCATGAAGAAATCTCTAAACTCAAAATCTATTTAGAAGAAAAGAATATGATTATAGATACATTTACATACCAATTTGTTGAAAAAGAAAAACACAATGAAAAACTAGAATGTGAAATTGTGGGTCTAAGAAAGGATCTTGAGAAAACAAAATCTCTCAATCTTAGATTTGCTAAAGGATCAAAAACCTTAAATGAAATTATCAAAGTGCAGCATTATCCTCTGATAAAAACAAGTCTTGGATATACTAAAGAAGCATCTCAATCACAGAAGCCGCCAACCTCCACTAAAAGCTATCTTGATGCAGCAAAGAACAGTGAACAGAATGACAATCGTCAGCAAAGGCATAAAGCAGATCCCCAGGTAAATTAGACTCAATTTTCTTCAAGGATGAACAAAAGCCACAACCAACCTCAGGTAAATCATACTCAATTTGCTCCAAAGATGAATATCAATAGAAACTACAATCACCAAGTCAATAGATTCGATAATCGCAGGAACTTCCTTAATGGTCAATGTTTCTCATGGCATAATTTTGGACACAAAGTTGATCAATGTGTTGCTTATAAAACCATCATGACTAAAGAAGCAAGAAATCAAAGGAATGTGATAGGGATCAAGAAAATTTCCTATAATAACTTTTCTCTTCTTGAAAATGAAAGAGAATGCTCAATCCGTAACAACTTTGGTCGTGAAGAATCTGAATGCAGGAGAAAATTTCAGCAAACATCTCAAAAGGAGCAAACTCCATTAAACTCCAAGATATGGAGAAGGAAAGAATCTCAAACAGAAAGATGTGGTATAGCCTTGTATGCATAAGGACAAGAAAATTAGTGGTACATCGACAGTGGATGCTCAAAACACATGACAGGTGACAAAGAGAAACTTCACTCATATAATACCTTAGAAAAGGAAAAGAATGTCTCATTTGGAAATGACACTCTTGTTTTCATAAAGGGTAAAGGATATGTTTTCTTGAAAGAAAAGGTTAAAGCCGTGAATGTTATGTATGTAGATGGTCTAAAGCTTAACCTGTTGAGTGTCAGTCAAATGTGTAATCGAGGAAATGAAGTGGTGTTTTTGATCAAACAGATGTGTTGTTCGTGAGCTTGATAAAGGAGAAACTGTGATCAAAGGTACAAGAACTCCAAATAACTTATACATACTCAAGGGAGGACAACAATAGTGATATCTAAGCAAAAATGATGAAAAATACCTATGACATAGAAGATTGGGATGTCGAAAATTTTCTCAAATAAGAAAAGCATGCAGATTCCAGGTTGTTCGTGATATTCCAGATATCAACGTCCCTGAAAAAACAATATGAAAACCATGTCAATTCGGTAAGAAAACCGGATCTCACCTCATTGAAAAAGAAAGGTCAGCTAGTAAGCCTTTTGAACTTGTTCATACTGATTTATGTGGACAATCAAGGAAAAAGTCACCATGTGGAGAAGAATATTTTATTTTGTTCATTGATGATTTTTCTAGAATGTGTTGGATAGGTCTTTTGAAGCATAAAGATAGAGCATTTGAAAAGTTCAAAGCCTTCAAAGGCTTGGTTTAAAATGAATCAGATTGCAAAATCAAATTCCTCAGATCTGGTCGAGGAGGGGAATTTACCTCAGATGAATTCTTTGACTTTTGTGAAAAACATGGAATAAAAAGGTAGTTCTCCACCACAAGGACTCCTCAAAAAAATGGAATGGTAGAAAGAATGAGTAGAACTGTTCAACAAATGGCTTGAGCTATGCTAGATGAATATGGAACTCCTGCAACCTTCTGGGGTGAGGCTGCATTCGTCGTCGTAACTATTCTCAACCAAGCAAATGTTCGGGTAAACAACACTCAAACTCCACATGAACTTTGGTATGGTAAGACTCCTACTGTAAAATACTTCAAAGTTTTTGGAAGCAAATGTTATATCAAAAGAACTGAAGAAAAACTTGGTAAGTTTGATCCGAGAGCAGATGAAGATATTTTTCTTGGTTACACTTCCTGAAGTAAAGGATATAAATGTTATAATAAAAGACTTGGGAAAATTGTTGAAAGTATTGATGTTGTAGTTGATGAAGCATGCAAAATCCAAAATAGATAAAAACCGAATATTATGACAATGAAGAAGATGGGGATTAATTTCCCACATCAAATCACAATGATTCTGAAGAAGAAACCAATGAAGCACCAGAAGAAGAGATAACGATGGAAGAACAGACTCCATCTAGGTATGTTTAGAAAAATCATCCAGAGACTCAAATTTTAGGGGAAAAAGAGGCAGGTGTACAGACAAGAAGAACTATTACAGAAACCTCAAGCTATCTAGCATTACTATCCTCCACCGAACCTCAAAATGTAAATGAAGCATGAATATGAATGTTGGGTCAAGGCCATGAATGAAGAACTTGAGCAAATTGAAAAGAATAATACTTGGGAATTAGTTCCTAGACCTCATGATAAAAATATTATAGGAACTAAATGGATATTCAAAAACAAACTGAATGAGAATGGAGAAGTTATTAGAAACAAGGCCAAACTTGTTTGTAAAGGGTATGCTCAACAAGAAGGTATAGATTTTCAAGAAACTTTTGCACCTATTGCTATACTTGAAGCCATAAGGATGTTTCTTGCTCTTTTGAGCTTTCAGAAATTCAAAGTATACCAAATGGATGTAAAATCTGCCTTCCTAAATGGAGATTTAGAAGAAGAAGTCTATATTGAACAACCAAAAGGATTCATTCTTGGAAATGATACAAAACTTGTATGAAGACTCAAAAAGGCTCTCCATGGTCTAAAATGGGCTCCAGGGGCCTGGTATTACCTCCTTGACAAATATCTACACCAACAAGTTTTTTCAAAAGGGTCAGTAGATAGCAATCTATATAGAAAGATTGACACTGATAAATTGCTAATAATTTTTGTTTATGTTGATGATATCATTTTTGGTAGCAATGAAGAATCCATGAGTCAGAATTTTGCTTCAGTAATGCAGCAAGAATTTTAAATGTCCTTTCTTGGTGAACTTACCTATTTTCTTGGTCTACAAGTTCAACAAAATAAAGATGGTATTTTTCTTTCACAAACCAAATATCTCAAATAGATCTTGAAAAGGTAAGGCATGGAAAATTCTAAACCTGTATGTACCCCAATGGTAACAGGATGCAGTCTTAGCTCAAATGATGAATCAACAGTAGTACATCAACCAACTTACAGATCCATGATTGGCATTTTGCTTTATCTAACAAGTACCCGACCTGACATCATGCATGTAGTAGGAATAGTGGGAAGATCCCAAGCAAATCCAAAGGAATAACACCTTGAGGCATTCAAAAGGATTTTCAAATATCTTCAAGGAACAGAAAACTTTGGTTTATGGTATCCTAACAGATCTTACTCTTCATGCATATATAGATGCAGATTGGGCAAGAAGTGTTGATGACAGAAAAAGCACTAGTGGTGGTGCATTCTATATGGGTTCTAGGTTAGTGTCTTGGTTCAGCAAGAAACAAGTTCAATTCGTTATCTACGGCTGAAGAGAATATGTGGCTACTGCATTTTGCTGGCAACAAACTAATTTGATGATGCAACATTGAAGACATCAGATCACATGCACTCCACCATCTCATTCTATGTGATAATACAAGTGCCATCAGTATTTCAAAGAATCCAGTCATGCACTCCAAGACCAAGCACATACCCATCAAATGCCATTTTCTACGTGAACAAGTGCTTGAACAAAAGGTCAAATTGGAATATGTTCCCTCCAAAGAATGGGTTGCTGATATATTCACTAAACCACTACCCAGAGAGACATTTGAATATCTCAGACAAAAGCAGGGAGTAGTTGCTGCATCATCCTGTTGTTAAATCAAAATTTTCAGAGAAAGGTGATTATACACGTGTTTCATGAAGTGTAGTCGCATGCATACACGGGTTTTTGTGGTTCAAGGAGCGTATATGTTTTTCAAACAAGAAAAACAGTGGGGCGGGCTCTAATATGGGTGCTCTGACTGATATTGATGACTAATATGCTCTGTTCATTAATTTTATCTGACTAACAAAGATGCCTTGATCTTCGACTTGTTAACAATGCACAAATAACACCGATTTAGGGGGAGCATTAGACTTCACGCACATTCAACATTGTTGGCATTATGGTTGCTGAGTTTAGCTATGGCTTCAGATATTTATACCATTTGTTGCTCAAGTCATGTAAAAGTCTAGGGTGTGATATGTCTTCTCATATTTTTGAATGGGTCCTCTTGGACAAATGATGTAATTTATATCCCCACTTTACTTGGGATGGATGATATAATATTTTTTGTTTTTGCCATGTATAAACAATTGTTATATCCCCACTTGGTTGGGTGGATGAGTCAAATTTGGTATATCCCCACTTGGTTGGGAGATGGATGTATGTATGAGTCATTGGTGAGCATGGATAGTTTCATTTCATCTCAGCATGGGAGCTCAATCAAATAATTCAACATGTACTCAGGGGGAGCATGACCAGCATAATGTATTTCAAAGGGGGATCATGACCCTTTTCCCTTGATGTCAAAGGGGGAGAGTGACTTGGTGTTCTTGTTGCCATCAAGTCCAAAGGGGAAGATAGTTGGAATTATGATATAGGTGTTGTCCTTGATGGCAACTCACTTAGATGAAAGATCACAGTACAACAGGTTAACAGCAAAGAACTATAGATCAGACTACAAAGAATGAAGAAAGAGAGGTATACACAGGTTCACCTTGACCAAGCTGCGTATACACGCAGGTTCACTGAACACAAGTAGTGTATATGTACACACACACTTTCACATAAGGAAAATCATGTATATCTTGGAAAACTAAGTTTTTGGTCCGAGGTATTTGGTCGATGGTATTGGTCCAAGGTATTTGGTCCGAGGTATTGACCCTAGGTTTTTGGTCCAAGGTATTGATAAAGTCCTAAAACTATATAAGGAGGAGAAGATCATTATGCCAAGGTGTGCGAGTATCGAATATCTGATGAAGTGTGAGATCTAGTATGTAGGTTATTGGCTTATGGTGTTGTGCTTGATATGAACTAAGGAAGAACCTTAGCGGTTGATGAAGGATAAGATCTAATGATGGATCGAGATCTTCAGGCTTGAAATGAATTATCATTATGTGATTTGATCATGTATAGTCTAGATCTGAATACTGACGCATGTGTTATTCTATAAATATTATGATTTGGGTATAACTGAAGTTCGGAATAATTGCATAATTACAAATGAATATTTGCAGATGTGTATGCTAATTGGCTTCGATAAAAGCGCGTATATACGCAGGTTCGACAGATGGAAGTAGCGTATACCTTATAAAGTATGCTTCAGTTATTTCTGTTTGTTGTTGCAGAGTTCTGGGTTCTAGTTTGGGTTCTGGTTACTGTATTCTGGTGACAGTATTCTGAATGATTAGATTGATTGTGATTTGATGATGGGTTGTCAAAGTGATTGATTGATTCAGTTGTGGTTGATTCAGAATGTGATGATTGAGTCTCAGTGATTGGTTGATGCAAATGTATTTGATGATTGAATTGCAATTATGATGTTGTTGATGGATCCAGTCTGAAAATTTATGAAATGTGGTTCTTGGAGGAAGAAATAAGGTCGTAGCCATTTGTAGGTTGCCAACTACGTACTAGTAAACATATTGGCTACTATAAGAGTTAGGGGGTTGTAGCTCCATTCCAGTTGAAGCTGGAGAATGAGAGAAGGTTGTAACCTTATGGAGGTAGAAGCCTGCGTACTGGTATAAGTCTGCATTAGTACAAGATTGTAAACAGATTTTCTTATTATTAAAGGAAGACATAGATGACAATAGCATGTGGTTTTTACCCACATTGGGTTTCCACCTTATATCTTGGTGTTCATGTGTGTTGCTTATGTGTGATGGTTTATTCTTCTTTTACTGCACTGTCTAATAAATCTTTGATATACTAGTTAAAGTTCAATGCATGATAAAGGGGATTAATCAAAAGTTCTTTGCCTATATGTCTGTTGCATTAAGTACAATTGCGTATACTACTAGTTCACTTAGCTGAAGTAGCATATACAAATCTATTTGGGAAATTAAATTATTGATCTGATAATACTAATTCACCCCCCTCTCAGTGTTATTTCCAACAATATGTGGGTTATATGATGTATGCTATCTATGGCTCTTGACATGTTTTGATAAGTATTTGAATGCTTAGTGAGTGCCTGGACTAGCAAGTGTTATTGCAACAAGCTAGAGAGGAATTAGAGCCTTCTTAGTGATTCTTGAATGAAGACTATCAGTTTATGATCAGATACACATATGTGACATGTAGCTTACTTGTTTTCAATATGTTTGAGGAAATGTCTGTCAAGGACTAGGCATGTCTAGGTCAAGTTCTTTCTTGAGTTTTTAGTGATCAGGATTTTCATTGCCTTTGATTGCATTCTAGAAATTTACATGAAGTTCTAGGTGGTGGTCACGATGCTAGATTAAAAAAGTGGCTTAGATCTCGAAACCGTTGGCACTCAACTCGAGGATTTAGGTCATAATTTCATGGAAGCATGCTTGTCCATGCATTGGAGCCTCATAACTACACCTAGGGTGGTTACTGCACTCTTGAGTAACCTGTAGCTCTTGTAAGATGTCAATAATTATTCAGTTTACTGGCCCCACTTCCTTAACCAGAACTTGGAGGTCAGGTCATGTCATGGTGACACTGTCTCATGTTTACCCTGGAAAGCTTATGCATTTAGGTAAATGTGGGAAGGGTGGCTAAAAGGTGGTATCATAGCTTCCAGGTTCAAAATCTTAGGCTGGTTGAGTTAGATGTTATTGTTACGCATGCATATCAGTTGTTGATATGTTTTCTATGCATGCATTGTGAAGGTTATTATTACAGTTTGCATCATCATTATGACGTTGGTGTGTTATGATGTTTCGGTGATTGATATGATGATTTCATTCATTATATCATTATATATATATATATATATATATATATATTGCTAGTTTAGATTAATTGTGTAGATTCAATAACCTCCCTTGAACTTCATTAAGGTACGTTTGATCATGTTTCTATTTGGTTTATCTAACATGACATGTTTGCAGGAAGAAGAAGATCAAATATTAAGAGAAAAATGGTTGATTGTAATTCACATGACTCTCCTTATATATATAAGTTGAGCAATAAGGAGATAAGTATTCACCTAATATAGAAGATACACTAAAAGGTATGATGAAAGAGATCAAAATTTGTGAGGTAGATAATGATAGGATAATTATCACAAGAAAGACTTGCAAGAGCTTAGGAAAAGTAAGATCAGGTTAATGTAGTGATCCTTTAGAACTTATCATCTTTGAAGAGACAGGGAAAACCAAGAATCATTCATGGACAAGAGGAAAGGACTGATGGGGCATATGGTAGCACGTCTCGTTCAAGACACAGGTTATCATCAGAGGTGGAAGATGATCAGATACACCTAAGAGGAGATGTAGTTCTTATGGCTTATATTCTAGTTCTAGTTCAGAGAGATGTCATGGTCATCATCACCATCATCCTTATAGGAGGAGTGAAAAGAATTATTTTCCATATGAGTTCAAGAAAGCCAAGCCTCCTACGTTTTATGGAGAGATGAAGAAACCAGAAGATGTAGAGGCATGGCTACTTGGGATGAAGAAGTTCTTCGAATTGCATGATTATACAAGGAATATGAAAGCTACGATAATTATTTTTAGTCTCAAGGGAAATGTGGATATCTGGTTGGAAGATGTGAAGTGTGTCAAATGAATCAAGAGAGAGGAGTTGAGTTGGCATGGGTTTAAAAGACTCTTTAGAAAGAAGTACTTGTCCAAGAGATATTATGATGAAAAGGCTAAGGAGTTATATGAACAGAAGATGGGTTCTATAACAAATGAAGAGTATACCACCAAGTTTCTTGAGCAGTTGAGCTATGTTCCTTACCTCAAGGACAAGAAGAAGAAATTTCAAAGGTTCATCAATGGACTACCATTAACATTCAAGGATCAAATTGAGTATGATGAGCCTCTATCATTGGAGGAAGTCGTTAGGAAATTAAATTATTGTTCTGAGAAGACTAAGCATAAGTCTAAGCCTAAGTGGGATTGGAAAGTTAATGAGAAGACTAAAGGAAATTGGATTAAGAAGCAAGGAAGACCTCAGGATTTAGGTGAAAAGGAGAATTTAGCATCATAAAAGAAGTTCAATGCAATTGATAGAGGACATGGGTCTTAGCATGAGGAGCAGAATGAACAAAATGATAGAAATCCTTTGTAGTGTTGGACTTGTGGTGAAGAGCATTGTAAGAGAAATTTTCCATAGTACCAAGGTGGTAGACCTTAGATTTACTATGCTCGGGATGCATAGACAGTTGGAGATGTTTTGAAAAGTATTCCTTGGATTTATGCAACAGTGGATAATAGGCAGCGTAATCATCAGGCATCCATTATTGTGATGGAAGATAATATTTGTGATCAAGTTATTTCTATTTTTATTGACCCCGGATTTCATTATAGTTATGCTAGTCTTGACTTTGTCGATAATTGTGGCTTGAATAAAGAAGTGCGTGAAAAACCTTGGTTGGTGTAGTTGGTTATAGGGACCAAAAAAAGAGTCCATCATTGGGAAATATTTTTTGCATTTGAGCTTAATGGTGTGCATACATTAGCACATCTAAATGTGCTTCCTTTGGGATCATATAACATTATTTTAAGCATGGATTAATTGTTCATTCATAGGACTAAGTTATATTGTTATGAAAATTCTATTGAATGCCTAGATGATGAAGGAGAAAGGAGAATGTTGTAGGGAAAGAAGAAGCCTACATCAATGAGAATGGTCATAGTTATGTAGGAAAAGCACAATTGCAGAAAGGGGTGTGTATTGTTTGCAGTTCATATTTTCAATGACAAAGGAAAGGATGTTGAGGCTGACGAGGTTCTAAAGAGGTATCCAGTTTTGCAGGAGTTCCAGGATGTGTTTCCTATAGAGATTTTAGAGTTTCCTCCTCATAGAGAAGTTGAATTTTCTACAGAGTTGATGTCAGGAGCAACACTAGTGTCAAAGGCACCTTATAGAATGATCCCTCCAGTGTTGGTGGAATTGAATTTGTAGCCTAAGGAAATACTTTATAAGGGATACATTAGGCCAACTATGTCTCCTTGATGCACCAGTATTGTTTTTGAATACGAAGGACGATACTCTTAATTTGTGCATTGAATACGAGAAGTTGAATAAGGTGACTATCAAGAACATGTATCCATTGCCAAGGATTATTTACTTATTTGATCAATTGAAGGGAGCAGTATTATTTTTGAAGATTGATTTTATATCAGGATATCATTAGGTGTGCATCAAAGAAGAAGATATTTACAAGACCACATTTTGTACCAGGTATAGGCATTATGATTTTGTGGTGGTTATGTTTTATCTTACTAATTCTCTAACTAATTTTATGTGATTAATGAACAATGTGATGTATCCTTATTTGGACAAGTTTGTAATAGTTCTCATTGACGATATATTGATATATTCTAGGAATGAGGAAGAGCATGTAGAGTACCTAGTAGCAGTGCTAAGATTGTTGAGAGAGCATTAGTTGTATTCCAAGCTTAGCAAGTGCAGTTTCTTTTAGACTATTGTTCACTATTTGGGACATGTTGTTTCCAAGGAAGGTATAGCAGTGGACCCAGAAAAGATTAAATATATCATGGAGTGACCAACTCCTAGGAATGTGAATAAGGTAAAATCATTTATGGGACTAGAAAGTTACCACAAGAGGTTCATTAGAAAATTCTCACAGATTTATTATCCTATTACATCCTTGCAGTGAAAAGGAAATAAGTTTGAATGGAATGAGTGTGTAGCTAGTTTTGAGAAGTTGAGACATTTTCTTACAAATTACTTGGTTTTAAAGATTGAAGATCCAAATAAAGAGTTCGTGGTGTGTATAGATTCTTGCAAGAGAGGACTTGGTGCATCCCTAATGTAGGAAGGATAGGTGGTATGCTATGAGTCAATGAAGTTGAATGAGCACGAGCAGAACTATGTGACTCATGTTCTTGAGTTAGAAGCTATCATTCAAGCCTTGAATATGTCGAGACATTATCTTCTTAGTAGGAGATTTATTTTAATGAGTGATCATAGTGGACTAAGGTACTTGTTTGACCAACTTAATATGAAAGTCAGGAAAGTGAGATGGTTGACTACCCTCAGTGAGTTTGACTTTGAGTTTAGGTATATCAAGGGCAAGGAGAATTGGGTTGTAAATGCTCTCAATAGGAGAGTGCAGGTCAATCACATTTCAATTGTGAGTTCTTGTGGGACCAATTTTGCAAGAGCAGATCTTGCAGGAAGGGAAGCATGATGACAAGTACCAGTAGCTGAGGTACAATTTATAGCGACAGGTTGAAGGTGATAGGGATGAGGACTATCATCTCATAGAAAATGGCTTGGTCAGATTTCAGAACATGATTTATGTGCCAGAAAAAAGTGATCTCAAGAAGATTATATTAAGGGATTTTCATGCCAAGATGTATTCAAGTCACCTGAGATATTAGAAGACTTTAACAATTGTTAATAATTTCTATCATTGGCCGAAGTTGAAGAAAGAGGTGGCTAAGTTTTTTGCTAGATGTTTGGACTATTAACATGTAATATCATAGTGTAAGCATCCATATGGTTTGTTACAATTGATTCTGATTTTAGAGTGAAAATATGAGGTCATTTCCATGGATTTCATTACAATTTTGTCAAGGAAATCTAAGTAGCATGATTCCATCACATCTGTGGTTAAGAGGTTAAGTAAGGTAGCTCACTTCATTGCAGTTAAATATATTAATTTAGGTAGTGAGGTAGTTCATATCTTCACCAAGGAGATAATGAGGTTGCATGGTGTCCCCAAGAAGATTATATCATATAGAGATTCCAAGTTCACTTCCCAGTTTCAGAATGAGTTATTTGGAGGCTTGGGGACAAAGTTGGATTTTAGTACAGCTTATCGTCCATAAATAGAGGGACAGACAGAGAGGGTTAACATGATTCTTGAGGATATGTTGAGGATGTATGTCATGCATTAGTAGAGGAAGTGGGAGGAGTATCTTCAACTGGTAGAGTTTGCATACAATAATGGGTATGAGGAATCCTTAAGGATGATTACATATGAGGTTATTTATAGGAAGAGTTTTAATACTCCTATCATCTGGAGTGATCCAGTTAATAAGGTGTTGGTTGGATCTAATATGATGGCTGTAATAGAACAGGAGATGAAGGTTATTAAAAGGAATTTAAAGGCAACATAGGATAGTTATAAGAGTTATGGAGATCAACATATAGCATTTAAGGAGTTTTAGGTTGGGGAGCATGTGTACTTGTGCATCAAGCCTAAGAGGAGCTCCTTGAGGATTAGATCATGTGCCAAGATAACACCTCGATATTGTGGGCCTTTTGAGATCCTTGAGAGGATTGGATGAGTGGCCTATGGACTTGTATTGTTGCCAACAATGAAATTCCATGATGTTTTCCATGTTTCATTGCTTGAGAGATATGTCCAAGATGTTGATCACATGATTGATTGGTTTATATTGCAGGTGGAACCATAGGGATAATTCCATTTAGAATCTTAGGGAATTTTGCAGTGAAAACAACTCATGCTCTAGAACTGAGCAATCGATCAAGTTAAATAGTAGTGCAAGCATTTTAGGCCTGATGAAGCTACATGGGAGATGGTTGATCAAATGCAAGCTATGTATCCTTCCTTATTTGATATTTCAGTAAATGTGTTTGATTTATGTATTTTTTTTTATGTTTATGCATATGCATATTGTATATATTTCAATGAGTTGTGTTATAAATCTCTAATAAGCAATGTGTTGTAAATATTGCATCGAGTTGTGTTATAAAGCTCTAAAAAGCAGTATGGTGTTTAGGGTTTCAACAGTTTGGTGTGATGTAAATGTTGGCATTGAGATGTGTTATAAATCTCAATGGGAAACATGTTTTTCTAGTTATAAGCATCATTGGACATTGAGGACGGTCTTCCCCCAAGGGGGATGGGTTTCTAACAACCCTTGGTTGATTTTCTGAGTAGATAAAATATGATCAAGGTCATGGGACATGTATTCCAAGCTAAATGTTGGGAAAACCCTATAGTGGGCATCACGTGTGATTAATTAAGGGCTAAGGAATTTGACAAAGGCATTGACAAAGACAAAGAGGAAATAAATGGCATTTAATTATGCGAAATAAAGGAAAATAGGAGAAAATGAAGGTGAAGAGACACAAATTTGTATGTAAGGGAAATTAGAGGCAAAATGAAGGAAAATGAAGAAAATAGAGGTATTAATGATAAAAATACATAAGAAAATTAGTTCACATATTTTGTTGGTTTAGCTATTGGTTAGTTAAAATTTGGATCTCTCCTTTCTTTCTCTCATTCTCTCATCCTCGTGCAGATTTAGAGCATTCTTGGAACATGATTGAAGCACTCTAGTATTCACTTGGATTTGGATAAAAAAGGAAAGTAAAATAAAGGAGATAGTTGGATTAGCAACTACAATTGAATTTTTTTGTAGGTAACTGATGAGCGCCAGTATTGCAGCAAGGATGCTACAACTCCTAGGCCACAGCTTTACTTATCAACCCAATATTCATACAAACTTGGAGGTGACAGTGATATATGCACAAATAGAAGTGAAGGTCCTGCCTGTTATCACTTGTTCATCTGGCAAGTGACCCCAAGGGTTCCAAGTCAGAATTCTATAGAGTCAGAAGAAGCTTGATTCTTTGATGGAAGAAGAGCAAATCTATTCGAGGAGAGCTACTGTACTGCAGTAATGAAGAAAACAACATGTAATGCTAATATCACACCATATCCTAATTAACCACTTAAATAGCTATGCTAAGAAGAATTTCTAAATCAACACTAACTTAATGCTACTACCTAAGTTACAGAAGTAAATAGCATCAAACTAAACTAACGAATATGCAAAGAAACTAAATTAAGGTTGTTTTCGCATTTTTGGATATTTTTGGTAAAATCAAGCATGAAAGGAGTCAAGCAGAAGAGCAAGCGAAGATCGAAATCAGCGAAAGGAGGACGTAACGAAGCAGAGGTGCATAGGAACCGTTGGATCGATCGGGAATAATATTAATGGGAGATGAGCGGTGGGGATCTTATTGCAAAAGATTACGTGAATAGATGGACGAATAACACTGACTGAAGATGAATGGCGGAGATCTTATCACGGGAGGCTAAGTCAAGAGATGGACAAACATGAATAATTGGAAGATGGATGGCAAAGATCTTATCGTGGGTGATTTAGTGAATAGATGAATGAATAGGGTTGACGAAAGATGAGTGGCAGAGATCTTATCTCATAGATTAAGTGAATAGATGGACAAACAGGGTTAAACAGGAGATTGAGTGGCGGAGATCTTATCACAGGGTTTAATTGAATCTATGGGCAAGCAATATTAAGTCACGTGGTGACAGAAAGAAAGAAAATGAGCGAAATGATGGAGCGGGTTTTATAGGCGGTAAGCATTTTCTTGTGCGCACTCAAGGCTATAAGTAGAATTCCATAATTTTGCACAATTAGCCTAACAAGGTGACACATAGCATGAGAAAACTACTTTTCTCATGTGCTCTTGGGTAGATATCAGTTGTGCGAGAATCCACACAATATTGCATGATAGTCATTGGATTGAGTGGGGTTGATCAACAATGGAGATTAGCCAAGATAGTTGGTGATCGGGTGATGCGATAGCTGTTGGATCAAGGGCACGATAGATCAATGGTGGAGATCTAGAGTGCATAAATTCAAGTGTTGAAATGAATCAGACAATGATTTGTGAGGTTTGTTGTGGATTAGACAATAAGGAGATCTACGAGCATAATCCGCTTAAGATGTGATATATTGGCTCGCGCTTAAGTATTTTGTGCTGAAGGAAATGAGAATATTAGTCAGATATATTATGGAAAGAGAGTGATTGAAGACGATAATGATGAAATGAACCAAGTACTGAATCAAGACAACAAACTCCAAAGCTCATGTGATAACTAGAAATCTAAAACACAACCAATCTACTCTACCCTACTGTAATGAAAATGCAGCTATTTAAGCAAATGAATGATTAAACCATGGATCTATGCTAGCATACATGTACAGTAAAGAGGAGCCTTATCTTTTAAGGTTGTGCCCTAACCTAAGAGATTCAACCCTCTTTCTTATTATCAAAACAATGGATTACATAAAAAATTGTCACTAGTCTTACAGCTCGAAAATAAAGTAAAGTTTCACAATCAAAAGTCCAAATAAAAACTGAATCCTATTGAGGTCCTAAGCCTCTCTACTTATATGACTAAATTTCCAATGACTTCCTTAAAATTAGGGAGGCTCGGCTCCCAAACTTGAGATAAATTGGTACTTTGACTTCCACTTGCTCAACTGCCTTCTAGTCCTCATGATTTGGTTCTTTTCACTCTGAGCTGATGGAGGAATATTCGAATGGAGGGGTAGTAAATGAGGATGATTTCCCTCTTATAATTCCTCTCCCTTGTCTTATTCAAGTTTTGACCAAGGTCTTTGCTAAAACTCCTTGCTTTTATCCTTCAATCCTACATTACATGCACATTAGACCACAAAGCAAAATATCCAACTCTAACTCATCTCGTAAGCAAAATATAATCAAAAGTATGCAATAAGTTGTGAGAATAGTTGGTTTGGCTAAGCTAGGAGGTGAACTAAGGCCCATATAATTACCCAATGATGAGGCTCATCATCACCCCCTTATTGAAAGCGTTTCTCATCCTCTGAGAATCTTAGTCAATGTCCATGTCCTTCATGGCTCTGGTAGCCTCTCTGATATCCCATGCCTCTATTGTGGTCTCTTCTTCTTGTGCATAGAGGCATGCTTTCCTTTCTAATTCTTCCCACTGCCTCTTTTCCTCTTCTTCTTTTCTCCCTTCTATCATCCCTAGTAGTAGTGGTGGATTGAGTTTTAGGCCTATCCAATTGACCTTCAACCCTTGCATGGATTGCTTCTACATAGGTGTCCTGTTGAGTGCCTCTCTCAACCTTTGAGGGGAGTGATATTCTCTAATATTCAAGATGTGTGGCAGTGTGTTCCATCTCCTAGCAGCCTAAAAATATCCTCAAAATGTGAAATTGCTTGCTCTTGGGCAACAAGATATCTAGGTGCTAGTTGAGGATCATTTGCAATTACATTATGGGTGTTGATTAGGGCCTTGGGATTTGATTGTTTAGCTCTGATGAAAAGAGGTTCATTCTACTCTCTGGCCAATATTCTTTTCATCTCTGTAGCCCTTAACTCCTCATGGTTCATCCATGATTCCAAAGCCATTAATTGTAGGTCTCCTAGCTTAGCATTAGGATCCCAAACATTCTTGTCTGTGAGGGCCTTGTTGTGTAAATAAAATTCACCCATTTTGGCCCTATCCTCTAGTGTACTTTGATCACAAAGATCAGTAAATTGCCTATAGTCCTAAAATGGCATGGTGCCCCTTTGTGTGAGTGTTTTAATCTGAAAGTGTAGCCATTGTTCTCTGAGGTAAAGAGCATAGGATTTAGCTAGCATCCTACACTGGATGGCCTCCAAGGAGAGGCTGGCCATATATGCTAGTTGGTTCTCCCTTTCCTGCAGCTATCCTCTTAGCCATGCATTTTCCCTTTCAAGTTGATCTCTAGTTATTTCTTCTCTGTCCCTTAAGCCACTTAACTCTTTGTTTCTCCTATCTTCTTCCTCTTGTTGTTCTTTCTCATCTCCATCAATTCCTTCCTTCGTTTCTTCCTTTGTTTCCACATCATCCTCCTTCTCTTCTCCTCCTTCTTCTTCTGCTTCATCATGTTCCTTTGTATTAGTTTCTTCTTCATTCATCTCATCCCCATCTAGCTCGGTATCTTCTTCTTCTTATTTTGCCTCCACCTCACTGACAAAAGGACTAACATTATAGGTGATGGTTTTGATGTCATCCTCTACTGGTAAGTCTTTGAAGACTGACCATGTTATAGGGATCCTGAGCTTTTGGAGGGCATCCTCAATGAGGATCATGATCAACCCATGGTGAGCCAATTGTTGGGAATTCCATTCCTTTACTTTATTGTTGGAGTCTATGAGTTGCATCAAGAAATAAGGTATGTTGAGTCTTTGGTGAACTGGTGTTTCTACCCCAAATCTTAATTCTTCAACCATTCTAAAATGGTAGCCATAAACAACACTGTATCTACCCTCACATGGCATATATTTGATAAGTTGGTAACCTACCTCACTCCATGGGTATGGAAGATTTTCCCTCTTTACTCCATTTTTATCCTTTGTGGGTTCTTCACCTTCTAAAAAGAATTTCCTTTTTTCCACCTGATTGTCTGCTTTGTCTTCTTTTCTCCATGGAATTCCTAGGGGGGGTGTGGTGACCATACCAATGAGCTTTGGGGTGAGATCTATAGTGATCCCTCTAACTATAACAGTGGCATGGAATCTGTTGTGCCGAGTGAGGGAATGAGCAAATTCTTGAGCCACCTCATCATCATACCCTGTGAAGTTTTTGAAAAACCCCATCCATTGGTGTCTTATAAAGATTTCAAGCACTTGGGGGTGTTGTTGTATCCTCACAATTTTTGTGGGTTCTCTCCTATTAAACCCTCCTTTCATCTTGCTTGTGAGGTTTGAGTAGGAAATGAGAGGTTTGACATAAGGGTTTTAAATTAAGGAGAAAACAGAGTTTCCTATGTCTGTACTTCACCTCCCACTGTTGTTATATCCACTAGCTTTTAAAGAATTTCTCGTTCAGTTGCTTGTAAATTGGGATGGATTTTTAGATCCTACCTCTTTATAATGGTGGCAGTGGATATTTCTCATGATATTACCGCTTGAACCCTTCTCTATCTATCTTGAAGACTGCCTCTATGTATCTTGTAGACTAATGTTGTAGACTGTTCCTGTAGGAATTCCTGTGCATGCCCCTGTAGACATTCTCTTGTAGAATGATGGATCCTTGCTTCCGGTGGGTGGCCAAAGTTATAAGCACGACTTGAGTGAGGGAGTTTTGGGGAGGTGGAATTCATGAATGCATGAAAGCAATGTTTTGTTTCCCACTCCTCGTAATCAACACCCACCTCATAGTTAACAACTTCTTGTCTTAATCCTCCTCTGTCTTTGAGTTAACTATGGCCACGTGTGAGAG
>APFE031339287.1:80679-96379 GCA_000404065.3 Pinus taeda | reverse complement strand
ACACCTAATCCGAAACGGATGGGTGAACTGGACAGTCATCCAGAAGATGAACTGATCCGTTTTATTTGTATATATAAATGTAGATTACCTAATGAATAAGATCATCAGTTTTCTCTCGCTCATTAAGCCTGGAGTTACCCTGGCCTGACAATATATATAAAATAATTTTTATTTATCTAGTAAAATAGTTCATAAAAAAATATCGATCATAAAAGAAATAGACACATCATTCAAAGATGTTTACTAAAGAAAATGAAATAGTTTATTTTAATTATTATGTAGAAACATAAACATACACCAAAAACAATGAAAGAATTGTATTATAATCATTTATGACATATGCATGAATGCGTGCCAGATCCAAGAGCTTCGAATTATGAAGTGAAAATCCCAATATACACCATTACAATGATACAACATTGGTTTTTAGTGGAAAGTTAAGAAACTACTTGCTTCTCAAAAGAAGAATCTTATCACTTATGTCTTGCATGAGAAGTCAAGGTGAAATTCCTTTGCTTGAGCTATGAGTGTGTATATATAAAAATAATGTGGTGACTCTCCGCCTCTCTTGTGAATCTTGAACTTCCCTCATGACGCTTGAGCTCCCATGTGAATTTTCAAATTCCTAAGATACCTTTGAGCTTCTACATGACTCTTTACATTCTATGTGTGATCCTTAGGCTTCCACACATTTTGCATTTTCGCATTTCTTGAAAATACAATATTACATTTCCACAAATTTGTGGAAAAATATAATGACACATATGACTCTTATGGTGACACTTTGAGAAGCCATGACTTGGCAATGGTGACATAGAACTTCATTGTGGTGTATCAATGCCAAGCTTTTCTCCTTATTGCTATTTTCACAACTTCATGATGATTCTTGCATGTACTTCATCTTCATCGTCCAAAAGGCGGGATAGGATATATAATCTTACATGTGATATTGATCTTCATTTTTCTATCGTTATCTAGTGTCCCTTTATCTCTTTTCTTTGTGATTATTTTACATGTACAACTTAATAAGTGTATTATTACATCATCTCCTTGACATATTCCTTGAGCATCATATTACCATGTGAAGATGATAACACCTGCAAATGGAGTTCACTCATGACAAGACAGCATCGATCGAAAATCTCCTAGTATATCATGTTTCTCAAGCAACATATTGAATGAGTTGGGACAACCAATATTAAGGAGAAGGACATAGGATTACACAATGTGAAGGAATAGAAGGTAGAAAGTGAGGTAGAGTAATTGTGACTGTGTAATGCATAATAACTAAGAGAGAGGGAGGCATGATTGCTCAAAAAAGGAAGTTAGGGAGGCAAAGATGACATGCCTTCTCACTTTGATTGCGTAGTGCATAGTTATGAGAGAGAGGGTCAATTTCCTGCATAGTTGAGCTCTAAAGAGAGTTAGACATGACTTGAATACTAACTAAAAGTTTGCAGTGCACAGTGGAGGCAAGTCTAAGCAAGGATTGCACAATGAGCAAGAGAATTTGACAGTGACTGAGCACTAGGACTACACATTTTGCAATTGATGGAGGCAGTTCTCTGTGATTGTGTAGTGCATAGTTCTAGGAGGTAGAGGATGCTTGAAGGAGGCTTGTAATTTCACATTGCACAACTCCAAGAGGAATAGAGATATGTTCTTTCTCAGGACAGTTGCAATGATGGGGAAAAATGCAAAATTGACTAAGTGTGGGATGTGTAAGGAAAAAAGATGTGAACCAAAGTATGTAATAAAACCACATGATGAAGAAACACTCAACAAATAAAATCAACATATATCCATTGAAACGACAACAAAACTACACTTACCTCCAAGTGCAACATTTAGGATACACCTTTCAACACAAGTGTTGACTACAACAAGAAAGTGTGCAATAACTTGAGAATGAGTCCAATGGATGCCCCTATGATATATATAACCCATTGATGCAAGAGAAATCACTAAAATTTCCTCTTAATGGTGCACCATATCTGTCTTCCAAAAATAGAAACACTTCCCTTAACAAAAGATGACACTTGGAATTCCTTCGAAAAGGGACTTAAAAACTTAGGAAGCAAGCATGGGATGACTCTAACAACTAGAAATGAAAATTCACATGAGTAAAGGGAGGCTCCAAAGTTTGAGTATGGACCAAAATTTGGAGCAAGTTGTAGCAGAAATAATATAAGGATGGGAATTAGTGGATGTGTATTGATTATAGGGAATTAAACAAAATTACACTCAAAAGAGGTACCCCCTACCTAAGATAGTTGATCTCGTGGATTAGTTGGAACGAGACAAATACTTCACCAAGATAGAATTAAAGTCTATATTTCACTGGGTTTGAGTCAGAGAAGAGGATAAATAGAATACCATCTTCAAATTCATGCAAGGTTTATCTGAGTGGCTAGCTATGTCCTTTGGCTTATTTAATGCACTAGTTACATTTATGAGGTTAATGAATGATATATTACGCCCTTTTATAAATTTATTAGTTTGTTTCTATTTGGATAATATTTTAGTATATAGTGTCATATGGGATGAGTACATATCACATTTGACACAGGTAATAGATGCATTAAAGAAGCACCAATTTCTAGAAAATATTAAGAAGAACAATTTTTCACAATAGCCTTTGGTGTATCTAGGGTATGTGATAAGTACAAGACAATTGAAGATACATCCTTCCAAGATGGAGGTCATCATGAAATGTTCAATACATAATAATGTTCTTGAAGTCGAGAGTTTTGTTTGGGTAACACATTACATGAGGAAATTCATAGCCTCATTTTCAACAATAGTATCACCACTCCATGCCATAATAGTGAGTGGAAAGAGTTTTTTGTGGGGAAAGGGTCAATAAAGGGTATTTAAGGAGTGAAATAAGAGCATCATGCAAGAACCAATTTTTTCATTATCAAACTTACAGGATCACCTCAAAGTGGAGGCATATGCGACTATGTATGATATTAGAGTAATCTTTATGCAAGGAGGAAGGCTTGTATACTACCATTATGAAGTATTTTGTGGGTAAGTTCTCAACTATCTTGTCTATGACAAGGAGCTCTATGGCCTAGCGCAATATTTGAAGAAGTGAAAGTAAAATCTGAAGGAAAAGAAGACATTAATCCAGATAGATCACTAACCACTATAACACTTACAAGCCTAGAGTAAGCTACAACAGACAAAGCATTACAAGTAGATGGGGTTTCTATAGCATTTTCATTTAGTAATCGAGAACAAAAAGTGAAACACAAACGAGCTTGTTTACATTCTTTCAATGCTGCCCACATCAAACATCACAACTTTGGGAACTCTAGTTCAAATGGGTCCATTTACCCATCATATATACATGATAGCATATTCAAAGGGTGGGGAATTGAAGGAAGTGTTTCAATAGTTGCAGAGCTAGGTTATATGGATGATGGTGACAACATCGTTGAATTCCATCTCTAAGGTGGGTTTCTTTATAAGTTGGATAAGTTATGCATTCCTAAACATGAGATATCGTAGATGATTAAAAAGGCTCACGCCCCCAAGGTTAAATAGCACTTTGTTATAGGTAATACAATGGCCAATTTGCAAAGGTATGTATACTGGCCCAAGATGAATGGAAGGTAGCTCGGTTCATAAGAGCATGTATTATTTATTATACCATCAAGCCTATTAACAAGAAACATGGTCAATATCATACCTTACCTATACCCACTCATCCTTGGGAAAGCATCTCCATTATGAAACCAGCTCAAGAAAAGATAGAAAAGATAGATCAACGCCTTAGAATTCAGCCTCTTTGAGGGGCAACCTCCTTTACATTACATAAATGAACAATTCTTAGATGATTCAAATGATAAAACCTCCTTTCTATATATAGGAGTCTGAGTCACAATATAACCCAGCCGACCTAACAATAATAATATAAAGCCACCAAAATAACAATAGAGGGGATTCTATGGGGCCTAGTAATAACAATATGAGGATAATAGGGGCACAACAATATTAATAAGGGGTCAACTACAATAGTAATGGGGTAATCACTAGTATTATAGGGACCCAACAAAATATGAATCATATGTAAACCTTTATTAAATTATGGTAGAAGCTAAATTATTGATTATTGTGACATATCTTGATGACATGATCCTTACTAGTGATCAACAGTTGATCCAATCTTGTAAGAGAGTTTGAGATAAAGGCCATGGGTCTTATGCACTACTTTCTTAGATTGGATGTATGGAAAGGAGATGGGGATTTGTTTTTCTCTCGGGGAAAGTATGCCAACAAGATACTTAAGAGGTTCTGCATCAACAAGTGCAAACCCATGGAGACTTCTCTAGTAGGAAAATAGATTAAAGAGGATGCTACTTCAAGTGAAGTAGTGGAGGCTACCATTTACAGATAGCTTGTGGGTTCACTCTTGTATTTGGTGAACACATAACCATACTTGTGCTCTGTAGTTAACTAGCTTAGTCAAGAAATGGTTAAGCCAACCAAATTGTATTGGAAGGCAGCAAATCATGTGTTGAGATACCTCAAAGACACTACTTAGCCTTGTCTTTGGTACAAACAGATAGAGGGAGTGAAGATGCAAGGCTTCATAGATGCAGATTTGGCAAGGAGCCCATTAGATAAGAAGAGCACATCAAGAGGAATTTTCAGTGTTGGTTAAACAATGATTTCTTAGTATAGCAAGAAGTAGATATCTATGGCATTCACCTCGGCAGAAGTAGAGTACATGGCTAAAGGTCAAGAAGCATGTGAGGCTATATATATGAGAAATATTATTTCTAGATTATTTGGTGAGAAGATGGATCCTACATTGATTTACCATGGAAATCATAGTTGTATCAAACTCTCTGAGAATTTAGTATTTCATGATTGATCCAAGCATATTGACATCTGATATCACCATCTGTGATATTGTGTGCAAAGGAAGATTATGTTGTTACAATACATTCCGGCAAAGGAACAAGATGCAGATATTTCGAGAAAGGCCATGTCGAGAGGAAAATTTGAGTTCCATAGAAGAAGGATTGGGGTATTTAATAATCCCTTTCTGGTTGAGAGGGATTGTTGAAAATGAAGAAAGAAAATCTATTTTTCACTTTGGCTTGGTCAAACTAGATTAAAATTCGAATTTCTATTTCAACAGAATACTTGGAGGTAGTTAACTCAGGTGACATGGCTCTTGTCACTTAGTTAATTCAGTAAATTCAAGTTGGATACACTTGTATTCAATTTTACGTGGTTGATTGCTATTTTTTAGCCATCTATTTTAACTAATTTGAGTTATTACCAGTTTAACTTGTTCTAGCTACCAGAAGAACTAGTGGAGGTTAAGTTGTGGATGTGTAACTTCAACCACACTCAGTGACAACCAGTTAACTTATCAATCAGCCCAAAAAAGTTGTTTCATGCATATAATTCATGTTACTTAGTTGATATTGAGATTCCAAGGTAGTGTACTATCGGTTGTAGCATATTCCCATGTGTATAGGTGGTGCATGCAGTCAGATATTGACCTAAGGATATTGTACAACCTTGGTGTGAAATTCCTAAACAATAGGGGCTATTCCCCAAGGGAATAGTGCAAGGAAATAGGATCTTCAAAAAGCTTTAAATTGGCTAAGTTTTGGGCCAAGTTTAGTCAGTCAGGTAGAGGGATAGACTATACATTTGGAGGGTGTGCTCAAGATTGAAAAACCATTGTATTTCTTCTCTATTCTGTGATTAATGCAATACAAATAGTGATGTTTAGTTTTTCATGTTAATGATTCTTGTTTTAGCTGGTGAATTAAATTCCACAGATCAGTAGAGTAGCTTCAAGTCTTGTGATTTAGAAAATTTCACAAGTATTGAATCTACACATTAATTTTTGCATATTTCTATGCTCCTTTATGTCTTTATTAGATTGGTACTACCTTTCTCTTGAAGGCACACTCTTTCTACTCCATTCATGGAAGAACCTTTAATACATTGCAATTGTATGCATCATAGTATCAACGTACTTTCTTATCTCAAATTTTTTGTGTGCTCTCTTATGTGTTAATTGCAGTCAAGGAAAATCTCTAAGAATAAAGGGAAATTAGGCCCTCGTTTAGGATGGGACTCCTATCTCAATGGTGTGAGGTTTAATTACGACTTCATATCGAGGATACCCCCTTTTTCTTGGGAATATAGTATTATCAATATATTTTGGCACTAGAAGGATGGAAACTGACAAGTTGAGCCCGTTGAGTCTATTTTGAATCTTCAACTTGAAATTTCTCATCCCCAAATCATAATCTTGAGGTGTTTTTTTGTCAATAAAATCTTATAATCCTCGTAGAACTTATTCATAACTTTTAAAGTTTTATGGTGATGGTGGAACATCCATACCCAAACATACACCTCATGTTCTTAGGTTTTGTGATTCTCACGAAGTTAATTATGAAGGTGCTGCTTGTAAACTATTCACCCTTACATTTGAAGGTTGTGTTAAGAAATGATGTCACACCTTACCTATTGTTTCTATTCATTCGTTCAGACAACTTTTCAAAGAGCTTCATCAAGATTTTGACAGGTATAATTATCCAGACGTATATATAAGTATTAATAAACTTAGAATGAAACCCAATGAATCATTAGAGGATTTCGTTTATAGATTTCTTCACCTCTGCTATGAATTTTCTAAAGAAGATGTGGATTATGATTTCATGGGTGAAAAAATTTAGTATTTGGTTCAAATATCTTTGAAATAATTCAAATATGAACTTTTTGTTGATAATGAGCCATCTTATAATGATAGTAATCTTCAAAGCACGGATCAAACAAGTGTCATCCCAAATATTATTTTTCGAACTTTTCTCAGTCATGGGGCACGCCAAATTTCAGAGGAGGAATCTATCATCCCTTTCATCCCTTCTCCTCCTACTTTTTCATTACCAAATAAAGTGGTATATTTTGTCGATGTTGAAGTTGGGAAATATGAAAATTGAGTTCATAATCTTGTCCTTCCACCTTCACCTAATTTTAATGATCAAGATATCATTTAGGAAAAATTTGAATGTTCTAATAATCTCATGGTACCTAGTGTAAAGGTTGATCCTCTGATTTCTGAAGGTGACATTAACATGCATAATTTAAATCTTAAACATGATCTAGTTGAAATTTTTACTTATTCAAGGGATACTTGTCATCCTTTATCATTTATACCACATGGATCACTATTAATTGGTTTGTTTGATTAACCCACTCCATAACCATTAGCTTCAAATACGCTTGATTCTAAATTAGTTGGTTCAAGTGGTGATTAGGTACAGTATGGATACATTGCATTGGTAGAAGAGAAAAATGATGAAGACATGTTCCATATTTATTTTCTCTTTCAAATCTTTATATGTCAATATGATGTTTCTACATTCCTAGCTGATCAAGAATCTTGTGATCCTAGTGATCATTCAAGTGAAATTCAAGCCCTTGATCAAAATGAAGGCTTAGGAAACCATCAATGTGATAACAATGATTCCATTGATATACACGGTGATGAGTGCCTCGGTACATCAATATATCTATAAATTTCTTAGGAAGACTTAGATTTGTAGGGTTACATCTTAAATCTGATTCGATCATAAATAAATTTCTCACTTAAGTGTATTCTTCAACCCACTATCCCTTGTGTCTTGATGCATTTAATGAATCGTATGATGATGAAAATATCCCATGTGCTTCAAATTTCCCATTTGATGAACCGTGTCTTGAGATGACACAAGTCAGTAATGCCACACATGAAGAAGAGAACAATGAAATTATTGACCGTCCATTATATGTCTTGCAATCTCCAGTTTTACATGGGGTTAGTACTTCAGTTCAAGATGTTCAAAAAATATATTTGACCTATATATCTTCAAATCTAAAACCTAAATAGTTTTGTTACTTAAGTAATTTATTTGATGGTATTGAAACATCCGATGAAATAATTTATTCTAATGGTTGCCACTTTAATAATAATGATCTTATTGAATGAAATGGTGATAGTTGTCTTCATATGAATGTTGATCTGACCATGCTTTTAAAATTTAATCTTCAAATATTTGAAAATTTTAGAACTCATCAAGAAGTTGAGGCACTTTGATTTCTACTGATGGTTATGTCAGGTTATTGTGATCCCGATGAGGTCCCTAAACTAGGTCAAATATGGATATTCTCACATAATTATTTTCTCAGAATTGTCTCATTGGATGTAAGCCCATTATTGAAATATTTTCAAAGATTTCAATTTTTTCTTCCTCATTCTCAAGATTGGTTTCTTATTATATCAAATATTGTTTTTCAATAAATTCATCTCCATGCAAATATCTTGTATTAAATCCAAGGCTGGAGCATGTATCGTTCACAGATGCACATAAATTTGAAGCCATCCTTTCTAATTATCAATATAGATATCAACATTGGCCAAAATATTTCTTTATTTTGAACCCCTCTATGAACAATCAACTCCTTATCCTTCTTTTTTATGTTTTAGAGCTAATCATTTTTTCTCTAGTACAATATATCCTTTTTGAACTTAGTAAATGATTGAGTCATTCAGTAGATCAAAATCCTCATGCTAGAAAATTAATTTCCCATGTTGATATTAATATTGGATTTGAATTGATATGTGCTTCTAACCTTCTGTCAACCTGGTGTCCTAATTGGTTTCCTGGATTTACGATGTTAGCAATTTTTTTTAATTCCCCAAGATCTCATATTGTTGGTATTATCACTCTAGGAAACTCTCCTATGTTTGCAGCTTAGAGATGCTTGGTAACATATAATCTTCAATATTGTTTTTAGAACTATTGGAATGGATGATGGTTTGGATCAATTCAGATAATCATTGTAGCTCTACTCTCACTCAAGACATGCATGAACACCCTCAACAATACAAGGCTTTAGACCACTAATGCTCAATAGTTTGTAGATTCAATGGATAGATGGAGAGTACTGATTGTACCAGCAGATTGCATACATAAACACATATGAATGACCAGCTACAGGAAGTAAATGAGACTTGAAAATCTAATTTATCAATGCAAAGATAAGATGATAGTTATCTGGCATTAGACACAGCAAAAAACATGGATAACCTATTCAAGTGCAAGCATAGAACAACAGAGAAAATGGACATTGAACATATAATAGAAAAAGAAGCTTATATTGCTAGAATGAAGATGAGAAGCTTGAAAGATCATAGTGCAACAATCTCCAGAAGTTGAACCCTTGTTACATCTAGTTTTGAGCCTTTGATAGGAATTTAACAATGCTCCTGAGCTCTCAAAGGCTCGGAGTCTTAATCTGTCTGATCTGTCTTGTTAACTGATTGATTCCCTTAATAGGCAAGCATGGCTCCGAGGTTTCCTCCTTTTGAAAGATGAATAACCACCTTCAAGTAGTTTGATGCGCTATTTGGGAACTCTCTTGTGCCACAGATGCTCCATAATCACTTGTTGGTTTTTGATAAGTTGCGCTGTTGATGCCTCATGACAGATTCTATTTCGAGCTATGTTGCGCTGTAGATGCCCATGATCTCTATTTTTGTGGTTGTGTTGGGCGTGTTGTGTTGCACTATGCCCTTTCAAATGTTAGAAATGCATGCTTTCTGTAAGTACAGAACAACGTTTCCATAATGTTTCTATATTAAATAGAAAACATAGGAATATTTAGAAATCCCACCTCTTTGTGTCGTTTTCAGACTTCAAAAGTCCTCAAAAATGGGATATATATATCTCTTGGGTCTGCCTTTGGGGTGATATCACATCTCAACCATTGATCTAGGAGTTTTAGATCCAACGGTGGTGATCCATTTCGGATGCCTCTTTTGTACTGGAGTTAACACTCGATGAGGGTGGTTTTCTCTCTCCGCGTCCTCGACAAGTGGTGGCCATTGTATGGTATCAAGCGGAGCTTGGCATAAACCACTTATCGCCTTTGGCTCTCCTGAAATCCTGCCAATTTTGGGATTTTCCATTTATATTAGAAATATGTCGAAAACTTTGGAAAATATTAAAAATGGCCTTGGCGGACCTGAAATATTTATATAGTTCATTCCCAAACACTTTCGAGTCTCGGACATATCGCATCGTCATCGCTAAAGGATTCCTTTGTATTTCTTAAAATATGAAAAAACATTGAAAATGCATTAAAATTGGCCTTCTTGTGGACCTCAAATTTTATATATTTCAGTTCTCGGACCCTTTTGGGTCCAAGCTTCATCACTATCGGCACTGCACAATTCCCCTTTGTATTTCATTATATAACAAAATACATTAAAATGTATTGAAGCTGGCCTATTCGTGGACCTGGAATATTATCGAATACGATGTATATAACTGTCAAGTCCAATTATCGGGTTGCCCATGTGTATATTCCTTCTCCCTTTGTATAGACGATGCGATATAGTGATGCGATAAATCGCAATCGCATGTCGTTGATGCCCAGGGCCCTTTACTTTAACCGTTGATGCCTCCTCCAATGCGATCATCGAAGATCGCTGATCGGCATTGTCTTGCACCCATCCTTAAGTAATCCTCTCTGCAATGCTAATTGCGATTAGCTGCTTAGATCTGGGTCATTGATCGACCAAATCTAACGGTTGTTGTTCTTTCACTGTTTAAGCCTGCGATTTTGGTTTTTTCATGGTTTTCAAGCATTTTTTGCCTCCCGATAGTGTATTTCCACCCTTCCAAGGGCTCTCCTCCTGCGCTGATTTTGACCTTTGGATGATCTTGAGAAAATCTTGAAGATTTCAAGAGTATTTTTGGATCCATTGGCATGATTTTAAGAAAATTTGGAGACTTTAAGAGTGTATATGGATCCAATTCTGGGCCTTTTGCTAGCGAGGCTAATAGTTGGTATAGTATGTAATTAGATACAAAGGGAACCAGTGGAGAATTAATAATCTTATATGTCAACCCACCAATATGATCATAACACTGATTCTAACAACTGGCTCTCAATTATCAATTTCTCATTGGTACATCTAATGACAGCTATTTTACATTGGTTGACCTTATCAAGCCCATTAGTATTATTATTCATGATCTAAATGTTTAGACACCTATCAAGAAGTTGAAACACTTCATATTTTGTTTATGGTTATATCAGGTCCTCACAAAGCTTCTAAACGAGGTCAAATTAAATTTCCCTCACAAGATTCTCTTTATTATTCAATTGTGTTTATTGGAATTTTATTTTCTTAAGAGTTTTAAGTTTTTCAAATTAGTTTTTTTAAGTATCACGATCCAACCATTGAATGGTTATAAGAATCTTATTTGGAAGAATTTGTTGCTAATAATAAGTTTCAATCTTACCTCATATTTGCTAAGAACAAAAATGCATGTATATGTACTTGTGTGAGATGATTTTAGGGTTTGTATGTTCATCATCTTATATAATGAGGTAAAACTATAGACTAGTTAAAAGAAGCATCTATAATACATCTCTCCCTGTAGGAAAAACCTCTAGTTCCTTGTGTAGGTTATTTAGGTAAACAATTTTATTTTTGCACATTGTTTTGTCTTAGCATTAACTACTTATATTTTTGTAATTACGGATCAGGAACAACTTAAATGGCTACATTGGAAATTTGACTTCACATAATCTTGACCTTTTGGTTTTGATAGATCAGGATTCAAGTTTAGTTCTATTATTTGCTTATTTTTGTTTTAATTACTTTTTCATTTCATTACAACCCGTTTCCCACATTCCCTTCTCCTTTGATTTTTTTTCTTCATATTTCATTTACCAATATTTACTTTTCTTTCTTTTATTGCATGTCATGTTTTATTTTGTATCTTTTCTCTTGTTTGGTTTTAATAATACTGTGTATGAAATCTACCACATTTGTGTCTAAGATAGTGTGGCCGAACTTTGACAGGGCACTGTCACAACTGACAATGCATGGCTTACTTTGGTCTACTTATTTGTTTGGGCCTAAATATCTTCAAATTCAATGATGCACGTACGGAAAATATATTTCATTTCTAATGAAAGCCTTAGCATATCTACAATGTTTTTATCTATAATAGGATCTTTGTTCCTCGAATCAGGCATTTAGATTGATCGGTTTTAAATGTGTCAACTCAGTCAAGTAGAGAATGGAGAGGAGAAAAATTAAGAGAGAAAGCTAATTTTAGAGATATATACATAAGAGGCTCTGCAAAACAGGGAAAAACTTATTTTTCTTGTTAAATAACTCAAGATCCCTCTTCCACTCTTGGCAATATAAAAGCCAATAAAATGTCAATTAGCGTAACTTAATCAAATAAAAAAAGGGTGAAATAAGAGAAATAATTCCTACACAGAGAGGTGAAGTAAGAAACGTCATCGGGGTCCTGAACATGCTTGCTGGTAGTGAAGAAATGTTTGTGATTCCTTGAAGTGACTTCACTAAGCTACTGAAGAGGCCTATTGGTAGTGGAGAAACATAAAAGATGCTATTAAAACTTTGAACATCTTAAACTTGTGGAAATCATACTCCTATTCCCCTATTGAAACAATTGAAGTTGATTGGTCTTGTTAAGTGTGTTAATTTGATGAAAGGAACTGGAGCGAATATATCTATAACTAGGATAAGTAATGAAGTTGGGGTGATATGTAGGATGAGATGATACTTCCCAAAGGATATCCCTTGTGAATAAATTTAGACCTAAAAAAAGAATTTGGGTTTCTTCCAGTGTGTTTCCAAGTGTTGGAGCTACTACAATCCCCTCCATAAAGTTCCCCTCATTGAAATTTCATAGCCACTTGATGACCAGGCAAGTTATCACTTTAACCCATGAAAGTCATGTGTGAGAATACTTTTCTAGGTGTTAAAGTGTTGCCTTATAAAACTATGTGTTGAACCTCCATGCATTCACATGCGAAGCTCTTAATGCCTTCATACCACACTTCTCCCAAACATTCTTTACGTACTACTTATTGACAGTCAAAACGCACTCTTGGGAGACAAGGAAGCACTCCTCTTGTTGATACTAATTGTAAAGTTCTCTAAGACAGTCATTACATAGTCCCTAAAGACAATCATTGTGTAGTCCCCAAAAATATTCATAGCATAGTTCTGGAGATCGTGACTATGCACTTCTTTCTCACAGTGACTATATACTTCTTCCTAACAGTGTTTGTGCACTTCCTACTAACAACGATTGTGCACTCCTTGTTGGAAATCAATGTGTAATCTCTCAAGTCAGCACTATCACACTTCTAGAAGTATTCAACTCACTCTTTACTCCTATTTTTTCGATATGCACTAAGCACACTCACAAACTCTAACCATAATTACATGTCTGCTTTCCCTATATAAAGAGTACCTCCCAAAGCTTATTTCACACTTATATTTCACTTTTGAGCTCTACACACTTTTGGAGCATAAGGGGCACTTTTCACTCTTGGTTACAAATGCACCATCTTCAGAGTGAGTTTCTCAATTATTTATTTTTCTTTATTTTTCCTTCACGTGTGTCACATTTTCTTTCTTTTTATTTTTCTTACTTTTACTCTTGCATGTTTTGCATTCACTTTATTTCACATATCTTGTTAAGAGAAACATGGCATGCCTTCTATATGTAGCTATAGCATACTTTCTTGCACTATTTTATGATATTTATCACAAGAACATGCACTTGACACACTCTCGTGGCATAACACACCTTTAGATCGCAATCGACACTTGTGTCATAAAGGCATGCACCTTAACTATAACAGTTAGAGATTAGTGTCATTTTATTGTCATTTCAATGTATACATGTTGGTTTTGGGTATTTTTCATACTATTTTCATGCGTTTGATTGTGTATGTGTGTGAAATCATGTTTGGGACTTTTGTGTATGCTCTTACTCTCTCTTCCTTGTCTTAAAGATCTCACACTTAGCCAATTTTGGAGCTCTTTCTTCTTCTTACATCATGTGCAATTTATGAACACCTTTAACCTTTGATCCAAGTGATGATGGAATTGTGCACTCCCATTTTATAATTTTTGAGGTCTAAAATGGGCCTCCTATGGAATATTATAAAATAACAGTGGAAATAATAAAATAAGAATAGATTACATCATCAAATTTTAGACGGAAAAAGAAAAAACTACTTTTTCAACTCGTATTTTCAACACATCTCTCTATGGTTTTACTCAAATTTTGAGCGTTAGCACTCATTGGATGGAGAATTTAGTTCCTTGTCGAATAATTACCAATTTTGCATACTTTCAATGGACCTTGTTACACGATAAATGAGAAATACATGAAAAAAGGTGATTACAATCATGACTCACATGTAATTCTCATTTTTCGAGTAGCATATCCCATCGAAAGCATGCAACATCAGTACTCCTTAGATGAGTAATTAAATTTAGCATCCAATGAGTGATCCCACTTGAAATTTGAGTAAAACCTTAGGGAGATAACTAAAAAGTATGAGTTGAAAAAGTAGTTTTTTTTTAATCTTTTTACTTTTTTATTCCAAAAATAATGAATCATCCCCCATGTTTGACATCATCATCTTGAATTGTATTGGTTCTTATAAAGTATATTTGGATTAACATTTCTTTTTAGGCCCATTTTTACCTCAAAACTTCTTTAATGCCAATATTGAGTTATGAGCCTCTTGTTGCTTACACTTTCCCTCTACCCGTATCTTGAGTATATCTCTCTTCACAATCTAAATTGTGCATCTCTAGAGCATAGTCACTCAACCCTTGTTTCTTACACTTTCCCACTACACAAATCATTGATCATGCTTTCCTTGTGTTGTGCATTTCATACTCCTTGTGGATAGTAAGTTCTCTTTTAGCCCCTTATAGTGGAAACCTACGAAATTCCTAGAGTCTCTTCCTCAAGCGTTGTGCATTGTTCACTTCGGGTGCCCATCCTCTTACTCCTTTCCTCATGACTCTACCCTATGTGCCAAACAAGGCCTCTCTTTCAAACCTTGTGCATTTTCCCATCACTTTTCGCATCTTACATGAGAAAACAAGATAAAATAGGTGATTTGGGACTGATATTGTCTTCTCATGAGTGAAATCCATTTGCAGGTATTGTCATCCTAACATGGAAATATGATGCTCAATTCCATCAAGAATGGTTTTGATAAGGACAATTGTGGAGATAAGACACAGATATGCTATCATGCAGGAATAAAGGAATCATGGACCATGAAAAAGAGATGTCACCTCTTCTTGACTGAGAAGGTTCTAATACTTATCTAGACCCTTTGGAGGGTGAAGATGAAGCACATCTCAGATCAATCATGAAGGTTTAAGTACATAGCAGAAAAGAGAAGAACTTGGCATCAATACATTATAAAGAAGTCTCACATCACATTTGCCAAATTGTAGCTTCTCAAAGTCTGAACACAAGAGTCTTATTTTGTTCTATGTATGTTGCCACATTATTAGACGAATGTAATTACGTAATTTTGAAAATTGGAAAATGTGAAATGCGTTGAATCCCAAGGGTCACACGTGGATGTTCAAGAGTCAAATGGAGTGTAGGTTTTAAGCCCATACAGAAATTACCTGCATACGAATTCTAAATCACATGAAAAATAAAAATGATAGAGCATAACACATAAAAAACATATACACAGAGATTTCCCACTGGATCCAAAAACCGGGACTACTAGCTTGATTTTTCATTATGTTCCTTTCAATGTTACAATACATATTTATACATGTCGAAGCATCCAA
>APFE031339287.1:50779-61025 GCA_000404065.3 Pinus taeda | reverse complement strand
TGAACCTGTCGCTATATTTTAGCGAGCCTAGTGACAGTGAAACTTGTTCTCATCCATTTGGATGAGTTTGTCGCTATTTGGTTTTAACGAGTTTAACGACAAAGATAACTCGGTCTCTTTCAATTTTAGAGAGTCTGAAACAAACAGGAAGAAGATTCCAAAGATTCTCTTTCGTTGTATAATCCCTTAAGTCCAAAAAAGAGTAAAATAATATGGAAGGGATGAATTTTCGATAGTTTTAACGAGCTGAACAAGACAAGCGCTCAATATTTTTGTGTAATAATCCCTGAGGTCCAAAAAGATTAAAATCTAGAGGAGGGATAGCACCTCCGATGCCTTTTAACAAGCTGGAGAGGCAAATCGCTCGGAAATATTTTCATATTTTATGAGTCACTGGGTGAAAAGAGCTTAAAGAAGACTCATTTTCGAGGAATGAGTGATGGTTTCGAGTAGCAGCTAATTCCAGGTAAGATTTGGAATTTTCCAATCATTGCAGTGTTACAAGGATGGCTAGCAGAATCACTCTTCGCAGATGTTCCTCGAAGGGGTAAACAATCATATGGGGGTGAATGATCAGTTAAAAATAGAGTGGAGGTGATGGCAAGAACACAACCAAGGCTCAAAAGCTTGCGATAAGGCATTCATAATGGTTATTTACCAATTCATTTTTAATGAGCTTAAACGTTGGGGGAAACAATTGCTCATGACTTATGTTTATTTTTTAACAAGCTTGAACTATGTGCTAAAATTGCTCATGGAGAGTTTATTTTTTAACGAGCTTGAACTCTATGACAACATTGCTCGCCAGTCGTATGATAAGAAATGTCTCATTCAAGATGCCATTTTTTATGGAGCTTGCATCTTTTGAAGCTTTTCCCCAAATCCTTTCTTTATGCAAGTTAGGAAACAACTAGCCTTACGGGTTTAAAGGGTTAGAGGTCCTAAAAATTTTAAAAATAAATAGCCACTCTTCACTTGCATGTGGAAAGGTTTGCATGCCCACAGGTATAGCGAAAAATTTCCAGGTTACCAAGAAAGTTTCATCCGCGTAGCAGATAAAATGCTTTCCTGGCAATGTCGATTGAAAAAGACAAAGGGGAGTGGTGTGACTGCATGCCACTCAATATAACCTTAACGAAGGTATATTATTCCAGTCCAATCCCATTCCTATGAGGACGGGTGTCAGACTAGTCATATATCCCTCGTGGAAATCCACTCTATACCCAAGGTTTTCCTGCCGAAACAGACCAGGGTGCATGCCCCCTAGGTTTCAGTCACATCTTCCTGAGTCACTCAAGCTCATCAGGTGGATGGACTAGAGACCGATGAGACATATCTTGTGTGAAAAGACCATTTAGGGACAACGTTTTACTATTTGCGATGTGTGATCCGGGAATAACATTTGGTCCACAAGCTTGACCATTCTGCCTTCATGCGGAAAACACATTACTCTAAAGAGTGAGGAGATGATGGCTCCCATGCAATTAATATAGTCGCATCCAAGGAGTAGATTATAATCTAAAGGTCCTTGAACTACCATAACGTTCATGGGATTAGTTTTCCTTCTCAAAGTAATGGACACATTTGGAAGGATCCCTAAAGGTTGACTAGTTCCCTTGTCGAAGCCTGTTAGATTTCTCATTTCAGGCGAAAATGATGGCGAACCAAGTGCTTTCCAAGCAGTTGAGGAAAGGATACTCACAGAAGCCCCTTCATCAATGATGGTACCAACCATGACCATTTTGTAAGCTTGTACAATAATTATGAATGGTACATTGCCTGGTAAATGGGGTTTGCCTAGTAGATTCCAGTCAAAGGAAACGACTAGGTTGCTTGGTGGTGGGACCGAATAGACGGTCGGATATGACTCTGATGAACCTCCTTCCTATGGTAAGGGAATGGGAGGACTGCCCCCAAGTTCATCAGAGTCTGTGTTGATGAAAATGATTTGAACAGTGTCATTCTCTTTCTCTTCAGTGACGGTATCATTCGAAGATGAACATTCTGAAGGCAAGACTGGGTCAACTTCCGTATCGACCCTTTGACTTTCGTCTGGTATGGATTCAAATGGTCCATTTTTAGTGATAGGTGTTTCGGCTTACCACAAGGACAGGCCAGTAGGATTTTCAACCGGTGGAGGGCTCAGCAAGAGTTTTTTATATCAGGAGGAAGTCGTAGCAGTGAAACCGAACGATTATCCAAAACTCTTTTAGCCTCTTCAAGGAAGGGACAATGGTGGATGGCGTGATCGCCTTCACACAACTTACAATGAAGTTTAGGATTCCTTCTTTGTCCATGTGCTTCACTTTCACTGGTTGATGGTGAGCATTCAATGTGATCACCAAAGGTTGATGCTACCGGATTGTGCAAACGACGATACCAGTCCCTTAAGATCGGAGGGATCCAGGGACAATCTCAGTGATAGTGGTCTCCATTGCAAATGACACAAGGAGATTTAGGTTTTGACTGTGCGGTGTGTGAATTTTTGCTAGATGGTACTTGGTTGCTCCCTTTCGATTTTGGTTCCTTTTTCTTCTTTTCCTTTTTCTCTTTCTGCTTCTTCTTCTTCTCAGTTACTTGAATTTTAGTTTTATTAGCTTTATCAAGTGAAGAGGAAGGAGGAGAGGGAGAATCAGATGAAGTAGAAGGTTGGGAGACAACTTTAGTGTTGTCTAGTTGCTGATTAGACTGTTCAGGAATTACGGGATTCTGAACGACAGAGGTAGAGAAGAGCCAGACTGGCAAACCAATTGTCAATCCTAGAAGTGACAAAGTGGCCATATGGGGTGGACGCAACATCTTCCCAGAGGAGAAAGGACTAGGATTTCCTTCACGGGGAAATCCTTGGTTGGTAGACTCCATTTTCTCAACCTGAAGATCAACAGGGGAATTTGTGACGTTATTCCGATTAAGATAAATTTTTAGACGCTTGGACACAACTTGTTTTTTCAATTTTAAAGAGTCGAGAAAAACCAAAAGCTGACTCTAGTTGCCTTTGATTTTTATTGAGCCTCAAGTGACAAGTGCTCAGTGGACCTTTTCCTTTAGGGAGTCTAAAAAGGAGAAAAATGGACTTCTCTAGAGATCTAGGCAAGGAGGATTACCAAACCAATCATAAAATTGCAGAATACTTTTTATGGTATGGCAGTCAATCTCCTCGAATGCTGTGTTCAGTGCATTACGATCAATAGGGCAGTAGACACAACTTCCTAAGGATAAAGGATGCAGCCTATTATGGTCTCCCAATATATATGCGATGGTACGTGGGAGCACAAGTCCGTACTAGCACTTTCCACCTCAGAGTGGAGGAATCACCCAACCAACATTGAAAGCAATAGTTACCAGGCTTTACGACGCCAGAATACGTCTCTAGCCTAGACCTCTAGATGTTGTGGATTAATTTCCAAAGCGTTGTTAGAGTCATTGGATTTATTTTAAGTTAACCTTGCTTAATAGTTTTCCTTTGAGGTTCACCACATGATGTATATATAATTCCTAAAATGCAGTCTAAGATGATAAACAAACATTTATCTTCTTTCATTAATGAAAATCCTAGCTACTAAAGGGAAGAAAGTCAAGCACTTTTTCTTCACAGAGCATAGAGCACACGCTAAAATGCACAACCCTAAATCAAGCCAAGCATTCAAAATGCAAATGCACCTTCATGTATTTCTTTTTCGGCTCTCTTAATGTGTGAATGATGTTAAGAATGCTATGTGCAAAACTGAATTACTTTTAAAGTGACAGTACTCAACAAAATTCTTTTTCAAAATGAAGTGCAAGCAAGAGATACACTTTGCGTTTTTTTTAAATGGAAATTGCTTTTCGACACTTTAAAAATAATAATTCAAATGCTATGCAACAGTAACTATATAATCGACTATCTAAAACAATGGAATTTCTTTCTAAATGAAAACGACAGCTACGACACTTTCAGATCTAGAGACAACAGTTCGACTATGCTACTTTTTGCAAAAGAGAACTAAAACGATGCACAATACATAGAAAACATTTATAGTTCTTTGCACTAAGGAGGCAGAATAATGCAAGAGAAGGGGGTTTTCACAGAAGTACACTGACTACAGACAACAAAACTCTTGAATAAGACTAAAAACAGTGAGAAAAAATCCACAGTCGGAGGGTAAGGTCAATCCTCCTTGACCATCGCACCTGTTACACAGTGAACTCAGTATGCAGCGCACCTACACCATTCGGGAAGTGCGATGCATATAGGCTGCCTTGAAGGCAGGGTGCGATGGTAGCAGTGTGAGACTGTGAATGAGATTTCATTCACAGTTTGCAATCTAGTTCAGGTGTTTAGGTTGAATAAGCGAAGATCAATGTATGTAAAACATAGGGGTGATCTAAGAGGTTACTAGAGCCACCACTTAGGGAAATTAGATTGCTTGCAGATATATTGTTTAATTCATAAACAAAACACAGAGATTAACTGAAGTAGCATTGATCTACTTTTCATTTGTATGACAAATGTAATTCGAAGGCTAGCTGGTTTGACTTTAGGCTCCATTTGTATGTTTATTAAAGAAACAAGGATAGATAAGCTAACAAGTAATCTAATCGCTCCCCAGTGGAGTCGCCATTTTGTTATACGGGAATAGTGTCCACTCGGATGCTGATATTCCCACTAAGATGGGTGGCTATCTTAGAAACAAACAATCAAATTCTACTATTGATTCATTTTGTGAGAATAGATGAGAGGAGAACCAAGAGGGCCAACCTGAGTCTTGCGCTCGATTTCCTCTCCTTGTTGATAGAGTTTTGCTTCTTCTTTGTTTGCTCAGCTTCAAAAGGACCTGTGGAATCACAACAACATACTACTATGCAAGAAACAAGGATCTAAATTCATAAATAATGTAGGATCAGATGTGCATTCACCATATACAAGCATATATAAACAAGTACACAAGAATATGGAAGGAAACAAGAATAACTTTATTCAGATGAAAAGTAGCAAGAAGATTACAACCATGTGCTCTAACCCAGCATCATCCTCCAACTAAGAAGCCCTTCTTCACCTCAAGAAAAGCTAGATCACCCAACACTGTGAATGTACACCAGAATACCAACATCACTTCTCTATAAGATACAAAATTCCAGCCTCTCGATCTCTATGATGAGGGATCCATATATAGATGATTACAGAGAGGTGAGTCATCTTTTGGGATCTTGATTAGTGTCCTCTCTCTGATATTTCCCGCTTCCACTTGGAGAATGATGATCTCTTACTCATCCCTGGTCGAAAATGGAGTGGCAAGTGTCAGAGGGGAAGCTTTTAAAAGATTCCATGATCTTCCACCTCGCATTTTTGTCCCTACCATTTGTCCATTCCCGACCATTGCACCCTACAGAGGAGGAAATCAGTATACATTGTACCTTGTACATTGGGAAGGTGATATGCATCGCACTCTTTGCATTGAGCTTTCAGTATGGTCCAGTTTTGACCATTTATGAGCAGTTTTCAGTGGAGAACTTCTGGGAGATGATGTAATTAGTTGACCTTGTTCCTTTAGGCAGTGAAGCAACACTTTTAGGGACTTAAGAGCCCTCAGTTTATGGACATTTGTGATTGGGGTTGAAGTGCCCAAAAATGTCTATAACAGGAGCCCAAATATGATTTGGGCCAAGAGCTAAAGAAGATCATGTTGTCTGAAGGCCATCCATTTCTATAGTATAGAGGCCCAAGGACTACAGACCAAACTTCTTTAGACACATGAAAATGGAGAAAGAGGTGAGGGATAGATTCCTCCATAGATTCACAGAGCGAGCATATTAAGGGGGTGATTTGTCCCCTCCTTCGAAGAATTTCTGCAGTAAGAATTTTTTTATGTGATAGCAAGCAGCAAAAAAATTTAACTTTTGGGATAGAATTCGTTTTCCATATTTTTACCCAAATAGATTTTTTTGGAGGTAATTGGGATTTTAAGAGCATGCGAAAATACCCTTCTTTAATAGTATAGTTTGCATTCTTCCATCCCCACTTGTTTGCCTCTGAAAGGGTTATTGGGGTACAACCTCTTAGCTTCTTTAGTAGATTTTCTCTTTGAAGGAGAAGATCCTCATGGACATTTCCTAGCTTCCAGCCCTTCCAACCACCTTGCTGGTTCCACTCAAAAATATAGCCCAGATTTTCCTCCCCCTTATGTCTCAAGAATTTTTTAAGATCCACCAAGTAAAGGTCAGACTCTAAGGGAAGGAGTCCCATAATCGAATATGAAAAAATCTTGGTGGAGGCTCCATTTCTTGAAATTTTGTTTAGATTTTTCATGATAATGTCCCTAGGGGAGTTGATTAAATACCAGATGTGGGAGACCAATCCATGGGCCACACAAAATCCATAGTCGAGTTGCTAAGATAGGTATTTAGTTTGAATTACTTGGGACCACCATTGACTCAGATTCATGATCAAACTCTAGTACAGTTTGGCTCTGATTTCCATATTGGCTATTCCAAGCTCCCTAATTCCCAATCCCCCATGTTGTTTCAGAGCTCTGATTGTTTTCCAACTGACTAAGTGGTATTTATTTGTTTCTATTTTACCTCCTTCCCACAAAAATTTTCTTATATACATGCCCATTTGGTGAATCATGCTCTTGGGGCCTTGTAGGGCAGTGAAATGATACTAACTTAACAAGGATTTCTCTACCTACATAATTAAGCCAAGTCCCACCCTATTTTACAATTTTGGTTTTCATTTTATCTTGCGCTTTTTTCTAGGCATAGTGAGTAGTGCATCCTAGGGAGATTGGGATCCCTAAATAATTGAAATCTTTCCACTCATGGACTGTTTTAAATTCCATGATTTCTTTAATCGTTTTTCCCTATGTCTTGAGATGTTCCAGCTATATATATGGCTATTTTTGTCATTCGTGGGACCCCCAGACACACTAAGGAATCTATCTAATATTTTCTTAAATCACCAAGCGATTATGGTCAAGGTACCACCGATCAAAATAGTATCATCTGGAAAATATCCATGGTTTATACTTCTGGTGCCATCCTTATAACGAATGGCTGAGAGGTTGACAAAAGCTCTTTCAATCTATATTTTCCTACTCAGGGTGTCAACCATGATGATATATAAGAACAGAGAGAGGGGGAACCCTTTGCAGAGTCCCTGTGAGGCTTTGAAGAATCCTACAACCCTTCTAGTCACCAGTGGAGCAATCCAAGGAGAAGAAATACAAAGATTTATCCATCTAATAAAGTCTCATCCAACCACATTTTTTTGAGGACTTTTAAGAGGAAACCATGCATGACACCATCAAAATCGTTTACCATGTCCAACTTAATGATCATAACTTGGTCTCCCCTATGCTAGCTTGAGTCCAAGAAGCTATAATAATATTAAATATTTCCCTACCTGGGACAAACACCCCTGGTTCTTAGATATTAGAGAGGGAAATAATGGTTTAAGATGACAGGCCAACAACTTCAAGAAGATCTTATAGGAGACATTGCAAAGGGAAGTAGGGTGAAATATGGAGAATGAGGAGGAATTCAATTCTTTAGGGATTAAGGCCAGAAAGGAAGAGTTTATGTTGCCCCCCATAAAAAAGTATTTAAAGGAGTATCCCACCAATCTACAAAGGTCCTTCTTAATAACATCCTAGAAGGAGTGATAGAAGCTCACCATGAATCCATCTGGACCTGGTGCCTTATCTGTAGGGAAGGAGAAGATCACCTTTTGAATTTCATCCACCATCAGAGGGGAAATCGCAGATCGATTCTCCTCCTTCGACACCAAATTAGGGATGTTCTTGAGAAAGAAGTATTTGTTGGCCACTTCCAAAGTATGATCCTTAGTGTACAATTTTTTATAATGCTCAATAATTTCTCTTTTGATTTCCTCAAACTTATTGATGGTCTCCCCCCCATGAATAATCTGAGTTATATTTTTTTTTGATTCCCTGAACTTGGCTTGCTTGTGGAAAAGCTTGGTGTTCCTATTCCCAACCCTAAGCCAATTATTTCTAGATTTTAGTCTCCAATACTCGTATTCCTTTCTTAGGTTTGTGTGAAAGTTCTTGAAAGTGTATACTTCCTTATGGAAATATGATTCATGGATCAACATTGATTCCATTCTCCCTTGGTTTGCAGCAAATTTTTCTTCCATGCCTTTGATGTTGTTCTGTCTTTCTAATTCATGACCCTTTACCCAAATTTTGATGTCTCATTTCAATCTGCATATCTTTGACTCCCATATTTTTATTGGGATTCCATCAATCCAACCCGACCAAGAAAGCGAGACCATATCCAAGAAATTGGGGACTTCCAGCCATTGGGGAGAGTAGTGAAATGGAATAGGGCCCAAATCCAAGGGCAGAGAGATAACTAGGCAGATCGGTCAGTGGTTCGGATCGGCCCATTAGAGGATGGAAAATTTAAGACTGTAATTTAGGATTAGGATATTTTCACCACCAAGGAAATGGTCCAGCTAGGCCACAATATGGTTTACACACACTCTTTTGTTACTATAGGTATACAAGAAATTTTTACGTTTGACATCCAAGAGGTTCAGGGCTAAGATGAGATCCTCCATATATTCTTGTTGGGAATAATGAATAATGGATCCCCCTCCTTTTTCATGATTTCCCATTGTTGTGTTAAATTATCCACCAATAATGCAATTATGCCTGAAATCTATGTCTTTTAGCTCCATTAGGGAATCCCAACACTCTTGATTTCCCCGAAAATGGGTGGGCATGTACACATTGATCACTGTGAAGACTTGTTTTTTCTCAATAATATTTAAATAGTTGCTATCCAGTGAGTTTTTTTTTAGAGTACTTACCAATTGTAGCTTCATTGGATTCCATAGCATACAGAGTCCTCCAAATTCTCATCTTGAACTAACTGTTTCTGGATTGTTAGCATTCCAAAACTTGTTTTTAATAGAGTTGATAAACTCTTCATCCAACTTGGTTTCATGTTGGAGAGTGACTTCTAGTCTTTCTTTATTGACGAGGAATTTCACTTCCGTGTTTATTTTTACAAATCCCAGACCCCTACGATTCCAAGGTATAATATTCATTAAACACTTTTTTGACTTCCCCACCCTCTTATTAGGGTCCATATTATTTCATTTTTTTTCCTCCAACTCCTTCATTCCCAGTACTTGCTAGTTGACAAGGAATAGTGTGTTGGACTCTCAACTATGTATTTTTCATTTTTTTCCCTTCTGACATCTTTATTTGTTTTTATTCCTACTACTAGGAGCGGGATCCCCCAAGGGAAATTTTGGGGCTAAAAGCCCATGTTAAGACAATTTTTGTAGTATAATTGTAAAGACTCCGCATTTTTTGGTCGCAGAGCACAAAGTATTATGTGTTAAAAAGGGTAGTCCGCCCTTAGTTTTTTAAAGTAAAGTCAACTCTAAGAGACCTACTCATGGTCCACGGACCATGGGAACGTTTAAAAAGAGCTAAGCTCTAAGTAGCTTAGGCATGGATAGAATGTAAGATCATGTAATAGAGTAATAACTCTGAAGAAGAAGTCTAAGTCTTGGGTCATAGTGTAGGTAGAGGGTCTGCAACTGAGTGCGCAAAGGCCTAGGGTAGAAGTCTGCAATTGAGTGCATTGACCCCTGCAGCTATGTGCGTAGGGCAGACAAAGTCTGTAAACACTTGTAGGATATTAATAAAAGGAGTTATTCTGCAATTTCTGTGTCTTTGTTCTGTTGATTCATTTGGATATTTTATGAATGAATTTCATTTATTATGCTTATATGGTGCATGAATGAATTCAATTAAATTGAATAATTAAACGCAATTATGAATATCTGCTTACACGGTGTTAATTTTAAGTATTTGACGAGATAATAAAACCACTTAGGATAATTGGGGATCTGCATGGCACACTACCATAGCAGCGCAAAAGTACCTAATCCACAAGTTAGGGTTGCGTGAAGATCAATCATATAATTTCATGAAAGTATTGAAGGTTGGAATAGAGGGTTTGTCTTGCAAGCCCTAGAATGAAGCCACCTATGTGAAAGCTTGGATAGAGGGAATCAAATGACATCACAACCATCTCAGGGTGCGGAAACTTGGTTCTAACATCCCCCCATACTGCTTCGGGTGAGACTTCGCTCTGCACTCCACTGGATGATGCCGAAAGGGCCAGTAGTGTAGGGATTTGTTTGGCTAATTAACATTGAACCTAGGTTAGGCCCCCTCAAGGCAACAAATGGTTATATTGCTGGGACTGGAATCTGCATAAGAGATGT
>APFE031339287.1:11856-37829 GCA_000404065.3 Pinus taeda | reverse complement strand
GAGTGCATTTCTTAAAATCCCGATAATTAATAATTTGGCTGCATGACTAAAAATAAAAATGTTAGTAAAAACTTGCTATGGGTTAATATTTAAAATGAATGCCTTATTGAACTAATTTATCTACAAAATGCAATATTGTACATTTTACGCAATTTTAACCCAGGCTACATAAATAATCAGACTTTCAAAGGAGTGTCATTTTCAAACCAGTTGACCAAATGAGGCGAAACAAGCGTGAATGAGAAGCTTATAAAAAATTGACTCTAACAAAGCAATCAAAACAAGAATCCAAAGAAAACTAAAAATTAACGAAAGCGTATGGAAATTAACTAAAATAAAAATCCAAAAGGGTGTTTAGCCCAATTTTTATAGAAAGGGTCCCCATTATTTGAAGTAAACACATCAATAATTGGGGGTTGTGTTTTTACCACAACAGGTAGAAGTCTGCAGTTGAGTGCGTCGACCCCAGCAACGGTGTGCGTAGGGTGGACAAAGTCTATAAACAATTGGAGGATATTAATAAAAGGATTTATTCTACAATTTCTGTGTCCTTATTCTGTTGATGCATTTGGATATTTTATGTATCAATTATCTTTATTATGATTATATGATGCACAAATGAATTCAACTATATTGAATAATTGAACGCAATTATGAATATATGCTTATGCGGTGTTAAGTTTAAGTATTTAACAAGATAATAAAATCACTTAGGATAATTGGAGAATTTGCACGGCACGCTGCCATAGTAGCGTGAAAGTACCTGAGCCAATGGTTAGGGCTGCGTAAAGGTTGATCGTATACTTTGGTGAAGGTATTGAAGGTTGGAATAGAGGGTTTGTCTTGCAAGCCCTAGAACGAAGCCACCTGCGCAGAAGCAGGGATAGAGGGAATAAAATGACATCACAACCATCTTAGGGTGCAAAATCGTGGTTTTAGATCCCCCCATACTGCTTCAGGTGGGACTTCAGTCTACACTCTGCAGGTTGATGCCGAAAAGGCCAGTAGTGTAGGGATTTGTTTTTTGTAATTAATGCTGAACTTGGGTCAGGCCTCCTCAAGCCAACAACTACTTTCTTATCTTTTCTGATAGGTTACTTCAGTCTTTCACCCTTTGGCTTGTCGGCAATAGAGATTAGCTATGTGGAAGGTGCTAAGCCTTCCATAGAATTCAGGAAGCCTTCCACATCTTCCTACTCCTCCGATGATTCATCTCAACTGTTGTCAGTGTTAGGGCTTGAGCTAAACTCCTTGTAACCTTTTGGGGGATGACCCAGGGGAGAAGAATGAGTGATTAGGCCCCCTCAAGAGGAGGGGAGAGGGGGGTGGGTAATGAACCTTCTACCACAAACTCAGAGTCCATGATCCCAAAACTATTCTCTGACACCAAACCGCGATTGCCCCCAATAGGTGTGCCTTGGGGGGGAGGGGGGATTCAACTTCCTTTGTTGCTAGAACTGAGCCAAGGGTGGCACTCTGAGGAGAAAATTTTGAACACTTCTGTCACCTTACCTACTACCATTAGTCTTTGGGATCCCCAAACTATTTCTCTGGAGAGTTATCTCCTTTAGGATAACCTTTTGCAAAGTGTCCATATTCATGGCACAACTTATAGTTGAAGGGAAGCTGGTCATAATCAACTTCTTGCACATGCATCCAACTATTCATACAAATATTAATAATTTCCAACAGACCCTTCTCTAAATACACCTCCACACAAATCCTTACACATGAGAAGAGGCCATATTTTGGTTCAAAGAAATCAATATACCTCACCAGGGAGTTCCTAATAAGTCTAAAGGTCACATCATTCTAGCAATGTAGGGGGAGGTAAGGTAACTTCACCCATATCAGAACCAATGAAGGAACATCACATTCTAGATTGAAATTGGGGCTCTAGCATCCAAATAGAGCCCCTAATCTCACATAAAATAAGGACCACTCTTAAGCACTAAATCACGGTCTAGTCTATTCTCAAAATAAAAGTCATAGAAACATTTGCCACAAAATGAGGAGATGATTGTACCTTTTATAAGAGGATTCCATTTTTTCTCAACCTAGACCTTTACCATCCAGGGGGATGGCCAAAGGCCCATTAACTAGCCAATAAGGCCAATATCCACTAGCTAGAGAGCATGAGAGTGGGCTTGTGGGGTACAAATTTCAATCTTGGGGATCTCAACAGCTTTCTTCAGGAACTTGGATTCTCCTTGCTTGCAAAACTTTGGATCATAGCCACCAGAATATTGAGAGCAACAATATACGCATGCATTGGTGCTTCCAAGGAAGGATCAAACATCACATACCCAACCCCAGAACAAACAGGGTGGGTAACAAAAAAGACCCAGACGACTGAAAACCCAACAAACATGGGCGAACCAACAAAGGCAGGAAGGAGGGGAAAGCCCAGGCAGAGTGATGACCTGCAGTAGGGACCCAATAGATAGATACAATGCCAGTTCAATGCATGAAACTAGGGAATCCAAGAGGCAAAGCCCTCGAAGAAATAAGGGGTCTTAAATGAACGTAAACCAAATAGTTGGAGATGCGACTTACGTGGGCCAACCGACACTGGTTGGAAGGGCCAAGCCCAAATAGAGGGTGCAAAGACCCAACGACTAGCTACAACACCAATCCTTTGCTTTGAAGGTCAAGATGCCATAGTTTCAAAGCTCCTTGTAGTGCATATATTATCCATAAGAATATTTCCAATTTGATTAAGGATGAGTTGATAAAGAGATGGAAATTTCCATTAATAAAAAGGCTAATTTACTGAAGAACTAAGAAGAGAATTACCATAATACTGGACACAAGTTGCTAGCCCAATTGCAATTCCCAAAGGGGCAAGCTAATATTTTCTTGAGGGTTGAGTTACATCCATTTTGGGGTTTCAAATCTAAGGCCAAATCTCTAGTATAGAGGAGGTTGATTCTAGTTATTTAACGAGGCTAAATGTCACAATATTGTTAAGGAGACATTAAACTATGTTGTAGAGGTTGAATCGTCACTATTCTCGGTGGCCAAATTTAATTAGTTGGTCTCTATCCTAACTGAATTGTTTAGTTGCAAGGTTGGGTTTTTGTTGTAGTGTTGGCTTCAGGGGCTTAGACCCAGCTTAAGAGTTAGCTATGCTAACTAACAAAATCTTATACCATTAGCCCTTTCGGCAATGACCTGCTAACGTAGACTGCAATATAACCCAAGGTGTTATTACGGGATGCTAGAACTAGGATTCTGCATCTAGCTGGACTATGCAGTGTGGCTGTAAGGTTCTAAATAGTTTAGGGATTAATCCTACCTTTGCAAACTCTTAACCTTATTCTTACAACCATAAAGTGTTTTCTACCTTAACAAATTAGTGAATTGCACGAAACTAGACGTACATGCAATATTTATCATATAAAATATTATCTGAACCTTCACGATGAAATTGTAGAAGATATATATAAAATGAACCATAAACAGTAAAAAAAAGAGAAACTATGTGAACATACAGAAATTACACAGATCTATCCCAAAACGCTTCTTTATTAGTAAAGTCTTTTCAAATACAGTGTTTTTGACCCCACACACACAACTGTAGGGACCTGCGCACTCAGATGCAAACTTACCAAGGTCTCTATGCACATAGATGCAGAAGCCTTCCCCTTCACCTATTTATAGAAAGATCTTACAAGGCAGACTCAAAAGTGTTTCATCATTCAATGCATTACATCATGCCTTAGACTTGAAAGATCATCCCTTTAAATATGCTTCTAACCTTATAATACCATGGTCAGCAAACCATGGGAAAAGCTCAAAATCCTATAAGTAATCCCATCCCTTACAAAGGGGCTTTGGCCCACCCTAAAGCTCCTTTGACTATTAGAACGCTACACTAATCATGTTCCACTCCTCAAAATGCAGAGTCTTCACATATTTTGGACAAAACTTAGACCTAGAGGACCCCTACCCAACAGAACCCCAACACAAAGATGTGACTTGTCCTTGAGTCACTTAGTTGGTATGTCCTCGATTCTGGATTTTACGCCCTTGTAGGTAGTTTGGAATGGATTGATCGTTGTTGTGCATTGTTTCACAACTTGCTACAATTCATCCATGAGATTCTCTATTGTCAACCCCTCTACTGCGAGGCCAATTGTCCTTTAAGTTTGCTGCATGGTCTTCAGGTTCCCTTCCATGTCCTATGAGAGATAGCAAGCCTTATCTTCCCAAGGCTGCGACCACATGGAGATGATCTATGCATTTCTCTACATCTCATTAATATGTCCTACAGAAGTGTTCCTTCCTAGAGATGGGTGAACCGTTGCACAAGGGATAAGGTACACAATGTGGCTTTAAGTTCATCAAACTTTAGCTACTTGTCTCTAATCTCTACTTCAATATTATGCACATGTGGGTCCTCCTGCAATGAGGCCCACACATCCATTGTATATTTAGAATGTTAACTACAGTCCTTGGCTGCAATCTCTATTTGAACCTTAGCAGCTTTGATGGAAGCTTTGCACTGCTCACAAACTTTTGGTGTTATTGTAGGCTACAACTTCATCTGAAGCTCTATAATTTTCATCTGTAGTTCAAAGTGAACCTTACCCACCTCTTCCTTTAATTCTCTAACTACTTCTACTAGTCTCTGAATATTTTCTGTTGAAGCTGCCTCAACTGGGATCTAGAGCTCGGGAAACTCACTGCATGCTTTGGTGATGGCCTCTTCCAACTGCTGGCTGCGTGCAACTACCTCCTTGCAATCCTACATCGCTTTATGCTTTTCCTAGGACATTTGTTGGTTCTTGAGTTTGAATTTTTTGATGACCAACAAATCTTGCTACTCTGATATTTTGAGCTCATCTGTGACACCTTGATGATGCTTGTGCAACATCTAAAGGGGGAGCACTGCAAGATTTAGGCTTAGATTCTGCACATTTTGGATGCACTCCCTTTCCTCTGTAGCTTCAACATCTGGTGATCCTTTTGGAAAATGGATTGCTCGAAGGTCTACAGTAAGCTCAACTGAAGGTACCACACTCAATTTCTTCACACTCACCTAAACTATGCTCTCTTGAAGCACACTCATCTACAACTACAATTAGTTAAGGCCCTTATAGACCTTTGTCAAAACTGACTTGTATTGAAAGGATCCCCATTTAGTGGTGAAGGTGGTCTTACTCCTATATTTTGGCATTACCTTAATCTGATGGCACCTAGAAAACCTATCTTTGAAGGAGTAAGCCTCCTGAACTCCTGTATTTTCCAAAATTTCGTCTGTGAATGGGGTTGGGAATAGGTCATGTACACATGCATCATTCAACTTCCTTAAGTTGAAATAGATCCTTATTTCACCCTTAGTATTTTTTTTGTACTACCATTGGAGTCACCCAGCTAGATTCTTCCACAGGTTCAATTATCCTAACTGTGACCATCTTCTCAAGTTCCTCCTTTACCTTTTCCTTATACTTTAGGTTGAGCCCATACGACTATTGTTTTACAGGCTTCAAATCTAGCTTTAAATTTATTTTCATGATGCCCAGGTCTCCCATGATCCCTTTTAACTCCATAAAATTCGTTGGGAACAACTCTTGGTACTCATGCAATAACTCAATGACCTTTCCTACTATATCTTCATCCCAATAATCTTCTATGTGTGTGAACTTGGGATCTGCCTTCAAGCCTAGGTTGATTGGCCTCATCTTAACATGCTATGTTACATAAGGTATTTTAGCATCTAGACCTCCCACTTCATGTTGTTCTTTTGAATCAGGAATATTAATGCTTCGCAGATCTTCCTCACCTTCCTTAATGGTCATATTATAACACTCCAATGTGTGCTGCAACTATGTGCTCTAGTCAGGCTATACCCAAGTCATTGGCTCCTTAGGTGTCCAGAAAAGTGCTGCTTTAATTTCTTGAAGAGCATCATCGATATACTGAAATCCACTCTTAAAGCTAAAGGTCAAAATAAAAATTTCCTTCATAACATTCCAATCGGTGGTACCACGGCACAAATCTGTTTCAAGATACCAATTCATTGGTATCACATCCAAAGTGTGAACCAATACATGCACCCATTCTAGTTGAGGTTCTTATCCCCATTTCGTAGTCCAACGAGACAAATGATTGTGAGGATCATCTTTAACATTGTACTTCTCTGTGATTCTTATGTTTGTAGGACCAAAACTGAGCCTTGTTAATCACCTGTACTCCTACCAACATCCTATATTATCCTTATGTGTACCCCACCAGCACGCAGGTGTAGCCCTCAAAGTTATATCCAAGTTTTGGAATCACTACTCTTCTAGTACATCCCTTTCAAATTTATCAAGAAATATGCTGACATAAACTATCCCTTCATAATATGGTAAGTTACGTACCTCAGTTGATATGCAACGAAGAGATTTTTGCATTCTAATACAACACAGTGTAAGAACTTTGTGTAGCTAGTTTTGCCAGTTGTCCAATTCTTCATCCGAGTTTGAATGACTGAACTATCCTTACCCCAACTTATCCATCCATCTGTGGTGGGGCTGGTTCAGTCCTCATCACACATAGTTAACTTATAGATGTGGTCAATATCATCATCATCATATTCATTGTGGATGAGTTCTATATATCATTCTCCTTCAAAAGGATCTAAAGGAACAATGACCCTGGTACCGTTCTTTTCAAATACCATACTCCTCCTTTTTAGATTAATTATCGCGTCCATATCAAAATCCAAATCAATTTCGAGCAAAGTGGGATATGGATTATATTCATCCATGATCTCAATTACTTTGAAGTCTTCCCTTCTTCTTTATCCTTCAATATCCACCATAATGCCTTGCAGCTATCCCATTAGGATAATATTCTATTGATTGGCCATGCGCAACTGAAAAGGTGACCCTTGTAGCTTTGGTTGCCACATCTGTTCCCAAGCCTGCTTCAACAACACATTTTCATCAGATCCTAATTCAAGAATTACCTAATCCATTTCAAAGTCACCAATCTATGTAGTTAACCAAATTTCCCAGCTAGTCCTTTTCTTATTCTTGTTGACGTTATTTACTACACATTTTTCAGGTTGTGGTTTTTCTTGTCTAGCATAGCTTTCAATCAATTCTTGCAACCCCTCGACTACTTTATAGTCCCTTAAGAACGTCATACATGTCTACAAAAAGGACTTTAGGATAGTCGAATCAGGGTTTTCCATCACACTACCTACTTCAAGAGTGTTCTTCTTTGGTACTATTTTCATCTATGTCTTTGATATCGAAGCTCCCATTTCCATGAAACTCTTCTTCACCTCTAATAAAGTTGCCTTTTCCTTCCGCAAATTGAACCCAATATTATTTTCTCCTACTTTCCTAACCCATGTATCTGCCTTAGGATTCTTACCTTCTGCCTTATCTTCTTTAGTATCCACACCACTTTGTGTCACTTTATCGATGCTTGGATCATCCTCATGCAGTTTAGATCACATCATTTGTATATTCTATGTAGGCTGCTAATTATTCTTTTCTTGCATATTAACCATTAAAACATGGTAGTGTTCTATCACATGGTCAAATTGTTTACAATAATGAAATGAAGGGTGAGTGGGATTATGACAATCTCACACATATAGTTCAGCTTCACCATGATTATAACATATGATCTAACCAATTCTTCATCCAACACCTCCTCCGCGACCACGTCCTCAACCTTGAAATCCTCCATGAACTGCAGGTGAACCATTATCTTCGTGCACACAACCTTCAACTTGCATCCTATATGTTGAGGTTCGCTCTATCATCAAGTCATAACTACAACAATGGCTCTCATCATGTCCTACTGATCGAAAAAACTTACAAAATAATTACTGCGATGACTGCACATATTTTTGTAGCAAATAGCGGTGATCAGTTGGGTGCTGGCCCACAAATCGGTAGATACTACACCATATGCTCGGTCTAGTGCTTGTCCTAGCACTAGGTTATAGCTTCAAATGATTGGGATCTCTACCTACCAAATAATTAGGGTAGACTGGACACTCGTCCTTATAGTGACCTTCCGTCTTACACTATAGGCATCATACTTCTGAGCACATCTCAAATCGAACATCTTTTCCTTTTTTCAAGTCTTGCAGTTCCATATGCAAACTTGCCAGTTGGGATTGTATCTGCTGAACCCTTATATGAGTGTCTTGTACCGACAAAGCTTCTAATTTCATCACGATTTCTAATGCTTCTACCTATGTCCCAATATTTTGCTGCGATAGTGGTAACCTGAGGTGTGGCAATAACACAACTATGTACCACTCTTTGTGCAATTAATCAAATATCTAGAAGTTGGATTGTCCCATCAAAAACTTTAACCTCTAATCCATATCCCAGGCAGTTTCATTGAAAACCTCCTTAATCTCTTTTATTTTTGTAATACACTGCAACTGCGACTTGGGCTTCTGAAACTCTGCATTTAGTGCATTCTTCATCAGAGTTAGTGAAGTAGATGTATTCACCATACTATACTTGATATACCATGACATCACTCTATCCTGAAAAGATATGACAAGTTGTTGTTTCTTCATATTATATTCATTAATATGATGCGCCTTCCATACATCTTTTGCGAAAAACCAAATTTGATCAGATCCTCTGACCCCTAACCCTTAAAGATAGGAAAATTCACTATGTTAGCCATGTTGAATAGTGGAGGTGGAGGTGGAGGTGAAGGCGTAGGTGTATGAGGTGGAGGTGATGGTGGAGGTGGAGTGGATGGGTGAGGAAACCCATAATTTCCTTGAGTTTCTCACTATACCACACTTCTAGGTGGACTAGGGTTGCTCCTTTCTTCTTCCCTATCCGATTCACCTAATAATGGACAATAATCACCCTAAATGTACTTGTCATGATCAGTTCTAAAACTACTTTCCGTAGATCTAGTCTAACCTCTTTTAAACATTAATATATATTCATAACACCCTTTTCACATAACAAAATTTTAATCTAGAGCTTCAAGGAATTTAGATACTTACCTCATAGACCTTTAAAAAAACTGCACTCAGCTTAATTATAGGATACAGTTGTGTCAATTTCGATTTCAATGATAAAGCCTCTAAGGATATTATCAAACCAGTAATAAATAACTATTGTGACTTTATATTCAGAATCCTTAAGTTGCTTAGTCAGCTCTAGGGTCCACACAATAGGATCGTCATGTTTCCAAGTGGGTTCATTGTCTACTAACTTTGAAAGCCACTCATGCAGTTCGTTAGCGAATGATGCGGAAAAGGTCTGGTGTTGTTCTTTATAGACATTCCTCTGTAACCACTTTTATTTTGACTGTTGCATCTCTTCGTTACTGAGTTTCAAATTTGTGCAACTTCCGATCTATCCAATTTTGGATCTCTTTTCTAATCAGATGCCACATCACACATCCCTCGGATAGATCCCAGTCTCCGAAATAGAACCATTTGTTGGCTTCAGGGGCTCAGACCTAGGTTTAGAGTTAACTTCACTAACCAACAATACCATATACCATAGGCCCTTTTGGAAACGACCTACTTGCACAAACCACAATCTCACTCAAGATGATATTGTGGGATGCTAGAACTAGGTTCTCCATCCAGAGGGAATATGTAGTGTGGTTGTAAGGTTTTAAACAATTTAGGGCTTAATACGACCTTCGCAAACTCTTAACCTTGTTCTTACAACTGTAAAGTGTTTTATACGTTAAAAAAATAGAAAATTTCACAAAACTAGACTAACATGAATTATTCATCATATAAAATAGTATCTGAACCTTCGTGATGAAATTGCAGAAGATATATATAAAATGAACCATAAACAATAAAAAAATAGAAACTATGGGAACATATAGAAATCAAACAGATTTTTCTCAAAACTCTTCTTTATTAGTCAAGTCTTTTCAAATACAGTCTTTCTGACCTCACACACACAACTGCAGGGGCCTTCGCATTATGTTGCAAACTTATGAAGGTCTCCACACACATAGATGTAGGAGCCTTGTCCTTCGCATGACTACAAAAATATCTTACAAGACAGACTCAAAAGTGTTTCATAATTCAATTCATTACATCATGCCTTATACTTTCAAAATCATCCCTTTATATATGCTTCTAATCTTACAATACCATGGTCCGCAAACCATGGGCAGAGCTCAAAATCCTCTAAATAATCCCATCCCTTCACAAAAGAAGGGAATTTGACTTGCCCTAAAATCCCTTTGACTCTTAGAATTCTGCACTAATTGCGCTCCACTCCTCAAAATTCAGAGTCTTTACATATTTTGTATAAAAATTAGACCTAGGGAAGCCCTACTGAACATGTAGCAAGAAGTAGAACTTATGGAGAAGGCCAGCTTGTGTAGCATAAAAATGCCAATGTGCAAAAATACAATTGTATGAAAAATGTATGTAAGTGTGATAGTTAAATATTCATTATTGAATAGAACTAAATGGGTGATTACAACCCTTCGTGTCAGTGTGCCTATATAGGATTATTTGGCCACAAAGGCGAGTGGTCACACCTTTTGACCCTTTCCCTTTCATAATTAATGGGCCATTAATTAATTTACAAATTTAATTATTTATTAATATTATTGTTTTAATATTAGTTATTAATTAATGTTTTTAATTATTTTTATTTATAACATTACCACCGCCTTTAAAGATGCTTTGTCCTCAAATCATAACAAGAGGGGTTTCTTTTAGCTGAACTTGCTGTTGTGGAATGACATCTATTTAGTTTGACTTTGTTCATGTCTTGTGAGTTAGTGAGATTTTCAAATGAATATGCACCTTCCTTGAGGCTGGGAGTGTTAAAACCACATAATTTATAGTGTCATCCTTACCAAATAAACTCCATGAAATTTTATTCAAGGTTTGTAGTATAACTTCCTAACTATGTTAACCATTCTGCACGTAGCACTATATCCATTTCCTTGAGTGGTAGGGCACACACACCTATCTGTAGCTCTAAATCTTGTGTCTAGATTGAAACCTTATGACATTCTCCTATGTCATGAGAAACCATTTGTCGACGCGTTTCGAACCAACTAGTGTGGTTCATCGTCAGGACAAGTTGAAGAAACAGATCCAGCATGGCAGGTTAAATAGTCTGAGCAGAGACTCCAATGGCTAAATTTGAATAACGGCTAATTTTGACTATAGGACCCAGGTCAAATTATAGGAATAAGGAGCAGGAAGTTGATGGTTACCTCCCTTTCCTTGATATTCTTATCTCTAGGAATAGTGATGGTTCCCTTGCCCACCAAGTTTTTCAGAAGAAGATGCATACAGAGTAGTATCTTCATGCCAGTTCACACCATTTCCCTACTCAAAAGATGGGTGTTCTCAATACCCTTGCTACTTGGGCCCTAAGGATCTCGGATAAGAAGAGCTTTGAGAAAGAAAAATCCCATCTCGTTGATGTCTTCGTTGAGAATGGTTATAGCAGATACTTGGATCAGAAGGCTTTCCTTAAAGCCTCCAAGAATTCTTTGTCTAAAAGGGAACTGAGGGAGCGGATTCCAGGAGTCCATCTTTTGTTTGTTTAGGGGACCACTGATAAGATTGCAAGGATTTTCAAGATGCATAGTGTCCCTGTGACCTTTAGGCCCCTGAACACCATTCGTTCGTCCCTCAGATCAGTAAAGGATCATATCGACCCCAAGGATATGAAAGGGATTTATAGTATCCCCTGGTCCTGTGGGATCCCCTATATTGGTGAGACCGATCGCTCCATTAATCAATGGATTAGTGAGCATGCAGCTGACCTTAAGCATAGAAGAGCTAAGACCTCAGCTTTAGCTGAACATGTAGAAAAAACCAATCATCATGTTTGCATTGAGGTGGATAGTGTTATTGCTAAGGTTTCGCATTTCCATCATCGAAAATTCAGGGAGGCTCTTGAGATTGAAAAGAGACTGAGCAATCTCAATAGAGAGGATGGCTGGAAAATCAATCAGTGCTAGATTCTAGCACTCTCTTCTTAGTCGTTGGTTTGGCCCCCTCCTCATTTTTTGGGCTCATATTATTTATATAAGATTATTATATTATATTTATTAATAATATTAGATTCATATTATTATTTATTTATTATTTATTTCTGATATTAAATTCTCGCCCTCTTATTTTTATTTATCATTATTATTTTCTAATTATAAAAATATATATTAACCAATGATTTATAAACGGATATATTTACCTTTGAACTATCATAAAAGTATTTATTTATATATTTTTATCTTAACAGCCTAATATTATATTTGAATTAAAAAATATCTATATATATATATATATATATATTTGAGTAATAGTTAAATAATTAAAAAAAATATTTTCAAAACTAACCATTAGTTTATTTTAATTTATTTATACATTTTTACTAATGTAACTTTTCCATAAAAATAATAAATAATATCACATATTAAAACCATTAAGAAATTATTTTATACTTTAGTCTTAACAAACCCATTGTTATTTATTTTTAATTGTTAAATAGATAAAATATTTTTTTTAAAACAGAACTACTATTGGGTATAAATATTTTGACCCAATTTTTACTTTTCCATAAAAAATAATAATTAATAATAATAATATATTAATAATAAAAATAATAATTATATTAAATTAATAAATCAAAATTTGACCTAGGTCCTATAGTCAAAATTAGCTGTTATTCAAATTTGTCGTTGGAGTCTCTGCTCAGACTATTTAACATGCCAAGCTGGATCTATTTCTTCAACTTGTCTTGACGATGAACCACACTAGTTGGTTCGAAACGCGTCGACAAATGGTTTCTCATGTGAATTTCACCGAAAAATCTCTCATAAAATTGATATGGATCACAGAAGCCTCAACTCTACAATTCTCCTACCTCTTTAAACTTTCTCCTAGTAGCAACAGACATGGTTAGGTCCTTGATTGGAAATTTAAAAAGATCAAGTTGTTTAGAAAGATTAATGTTTATACAATTGTGAGTTCTACCATAATCTACAAGTATATTGACATTTATGCCTCTTATGAGCCTTTTAAGTTTCAGGGTTTTAGGGCATAATATCCTTGTCATGTTGGTTGGTAGAATAGTAGGCTGAATGTTCTTCCTTTTTGGATATTTTCCCCCCTACTTCCAAAGGTGTGGTGGAACATATTTTGTAGTGACTTGTTCTTTTCGACCTTTTGAAGAATTGCTCTCTTCATCCTAATTTTCTTGGACACATGAGATTGTAGCTAATAATGGCTCCTTAGGATTTGAATCTTCATTATGTGTGACAATTATTTATTCATTAGGTTCTTGTACTTCAACTTCCCTTCCATCTGTTATTTTATAGTAGCATAAGGATGTGTCTTCCCATTTATGTCCTCGCGTCTAGTTTTCTCTGAAATTGCAACAATTATTTTTTTTTCATCATTTTCTCTGACTAATTACTTGAAACGTTTGGCTCTTTCTTAACTTCATAAGCATATAATTTATTGCTAAGTAATATTTTTCCTGAATTCCATTTATCTCCACAATACCAACATTTGTTTGACTCTTTTTTACTTGAGTATTGTTGTTGGTCTTCGTCTTCCTTGAATGATGACATTTTCAACTTATGTTTTTGTTCAGTAAGCTTTGTCAAATGTCTATCTTATTTGATAGTTTTAGGTTTGTACAATTTTAATTATGCATGGATTTACTCCTTAAGTCCAAATGTATACTTTTTAAGTAGTTTTTCATCATTAAATCCTCTTTGTCTTGTAGCCAATACCTCCCATTCGTGGGTGTATTCTCTTACATACCATTTTTTCTTGAGATGAACAAATTTTTTGTAGACATCATCTTCTTCTTCGTTGTATAATAGTTTTAGCAAGGAATCCACAAAGATCTTCCAATGAAAGGAATAGGCGTCACATTTTCCAAACCACCATAGGGATCAATCATATGCCTCTGCTTCCAAATTGTTGGATGCGGTCACGATCTTTTCTCCTTTACTTTTTGGCGAGTTTGATTCAAATTTGGCTTCCACTTTATTAACCCATATAATAACGCTTTTATGGTCTTTAACATCATATTTTGGAAGCTTCTTTATAATCCATTGATAGTCACTTTCTGGAAATTTAGTGTAATACTGACTACCTAAGAAGTGTATTTGCGGGATTCCATGATTTCAGGGATCTTCACTATCTAGAGTTTTTGGGTTTGTGTTGGTTCTTGAGAAATTAAAGGATTAACAAAATTTAATTAACCCTTCCTAGTAACTGATACATTCTTACTTCTTCTTAGTCTAACCTTATGGGCTACTTCTTGCTTATTTTATTCTCTTAATATTAACAAAGATTGCCATCGATAATTGAAGTCTCTTTTTTCTTGGTTCTACATCCCTTGTAACATTTTCTCAATGATGTACATCTTCCTTATCTTAGTTGATAATTATTCTTGAGTTTTGATTATTCTTTTTTGTCCTTTTCCTAGATTTGTTTGCTTCTTTTTGACATTGTCGAGACGATGTCGTACCTTATTGAGTTCGTGATATTTTTTGTGTTGGATTAATCATTATTATTATTATTCCCCATTTTGTTTCTGTTTTTCTAGGAGGAACCATTTTTTTAATGAAATAATATATATATATATATATATTTATATATATATATATATATATATATATATATATATATAATATATATATATATATAGATATAGATATAGATATTTATATATATATATAAATATCTATATATATATATATATATATATAATATATATATATATATATATAATATTCTTAATTAAATAATTAATAATATTAATATATATAATCTTATTATATAATTATAATTGGATTATATATAAAACTATATCACCAACCATGAGATGGATGACGTTCAGCCGAAAGATGTGACTATTTCTAGGGATAGGATGGTGGTTCGAAGGTCAATGGAGGAAGAAAAAATGACTAGTTCAACTACTGATAGTGGAAGACAGGGAAAGAACGTGGTAGGGGAATGGTTGACTGGTCAGGTAAATGTGGCGTGTTGTTGGAGAGGGTCAGATGGTTTCCGCAGAAGGTTTGGAGCATAAAGTGAAGTGAACATCAAGCAGGAAAAAAGGGGTGAACAAGAGAATATTTGGATGGGCTCAGTCGAGACAGTCATGACCACAGCTAGTATGAATGGCTCATGTGAGCATTAGATGGTGGGGAAACAATGTGAAGGGTAGAAAGGAGCGTTGGTGGATGGGGATGGTAACCATGAGTGAATATGGTGGAGAATGGTTGGAAAATAGAAACAACAAACACTAGATGAGTAGACTATGAAACAAACTTGTCCAGAGGACCAAGAGGCTCTGATATCACTATAGAAAAAAATTAGAGTTTTTGTGCTTTAATTAAAATGTAAAATACACAAAAGTATTGTAATAATATTTTATTGATAATATGATAGTACAAAGGTTGGTTGAATGTTTACAATGGGGCCTGCTTATATGCCTAGGCAGGTTCCCTTGCATGAATAGTCATGTCCTTAGAGACATGCCTCTTCATTAACTAATGATTAATTAATTATTATTATTTATTTATAAATTATATTCATAACAATTTTTATTGGCCAAGTCTTAACCTTATTTACAGACACATTTTTCTACATTAGAAGGGATAATTTGATACTCATTGGAAGTGATGTAGTTACCACTCTTGAAGAGGTTGGGTTATCATTCTTGGTTCCAAAAAATAGATAGTAAGGGAAGTGAATTAGTGGAGATAAAATAACTTCCTAGGCAGACGAATCATTATGCTTGGGAGGTGTGAATGGTAAGGAATGAATGCTCTCCCAATAGAAACAAGAACCTTCACTAGAAGGCCAAATCCTAGCTCATCTCATTGATAATTGGAGGCCACAAAATTACTATTTAAAGGAGTGTGAATTGAAGTAATTGAAGAGCTCAAATTTATAGTAGTTAGAGCCCTAATTTATCTATGAATGGGGGGGGGGGTGTGGGGAATTATGTTTAATTGAATGGATGATTTATCTATGAACTAGGGATGAATTGTGCTTAGTCTAGAGGGCCGAAAATTTCACTGAAGGGATGAATTGGCAAGTGTGCAGGGATCAACATTGTCAAGAGTTATTTCATAGGTTTTGCTTCAAATAATCTATGTGAATTCTTCCATAATTTCATTAAATAAAGTATTTGTTTTTTTCAATATTTATCTCTCAATTTTGAAGAGTTTGTAATAGCATGTTGGGCATGGAATCCCTCCAAAACATGTTTTGGGGCTCAAAGGCCAAGTTTTGGTCAAATGTATTATAAGACTCCGTGAATTGCGGGTGCAGAGTGCAAAGTATAGGTTGAGTCATAGGGGTGTCTGCCCTAAGTATTGTAAAGTAATGAAATTTGATGTCAGCCTACCCATGGTCCGCAGACCATGGGATTGTATAAATAGAGCAAGGCTCTAAGTGTAAAGATAGCGAATTGGAGAGATAGATGAATATAAATTGTTCAAGCATAGAGTAAGATTCTAAGTGTATTAGGTCGTAGTAGTAGGAAGAGGCTCTATAGCTTAGTGCGCAGAGGCCTAATAGAGTCCGCAGTTGAGTGTGTGGACCCCTGTAGCTGAGTGCGTAGGGCAGTGTCGAGTCTGTAATCTTGAACGAAGAATAATAAAGAGAAGTTGATTCCAAATTCTATGCATCTACTTGTGTATTGCCTTCTTTACATTTATACTGTTTTGTTTATCGCGCACACTTATATGATTGTTGGATATACTATTAATTATCACTAATATTAGACAAATAAGTTGAGTAATTAGGTAATAACAGATTAAATAGTAAGGAACTTGGGTATAATATGGGTCACACCCCGAGTAGGGTTGTGCACAAGCAACATCATAGGTTGTGAGGGACTAACAGGTGCGCGTAGCGATGTACGCAAGGTCAAACCACGGACCTCCAGAAGCTTAGTAGACATCCCCAGGGTATGGAAACCTGGTTCTAGCACCCTCAGTGAGACCTCAGTCAACTCTCCATGGACTATTGCCAAAAGGGCCAGTAGTATCAACATTTGCTTGGCTAAATCACCTCTAAACCTAGGTCAGACCCATACAAGCCAACAAATGGTTCTGTTGCTAGGACTATGATTTGCATAAGGGATGTCTGATGTCATGCCACTAGAATCCCATAAAGAGATAAATTGAAGAGTGGTTGGACAAGAAGATTCACGAGTTCATGGCACAAGAAAATAGAAATCCATGAGTAACTAAGGAATAGTGGTTGGAGGGCTACTTGTATACAGAAATCCATGAAATTTTGTTTGCGTCCTTTCCCTCTGAGCTGTATGAGTGGATCACAAAGCTAGCAAACAGTTCAGGAAGGTGTAGGCTTGACAAACCAATCGTGTGGACTCCGCAATTAGTGCGCAGACTAGAAGTGTCAAGAGATAAGATCGCATGAGATATGGACCATTGGCTCGACCAAATTATAGGAGGATTTATCACGGAGTTTGCAGTAGATATGACCATCAGCTATAGTGAGGTGTAGCGATGTTTCCTTAAGGGACCGTGAGGTAAGTATACTAAATATTTAAACACTTGGACTAATATGCTATTGTGTGAAAAGTGGGTTATGCAAATAAATTAATGTTTGGGACTACGCGAAGTGGGAAGATCTACAAAAGCAGAAGTAGTGAAGAATTGGAAACCAGTCCCTTAATTTCCCCCTTGCGGGAAAGTGAGGAGGAGCTCGTGAAATTTTCTCCGAGAAGCGCAGTTAGTCTGATAAGGCAACGCATTCTGCGTTTACCACCTCCACCCACACCACCACCCGTCTCACCCTCCTCAAATCCATCTCCACCCACCCCACCTCCACCACCACCACAGTTTAGTATGGTCAGTGCAATCAAACTACCGGTATTCAAAGGAGTAGGGAATGAATATCCAAACCAATTTTGGTTCATGGTAAGAGTAGTATGGGAAGCACAAGGCATTGTGGATGATATTATCAAGAAGGCTATGTTGGTGAGCACGTTGTAGGATCGCACATTAACATGATATGTCAAGCATTCTAATGACCATCCAAACATAGGAATCACATAAATCTAAGCCATGCTAAATAAGGAATTTAGCAGGCCAAAGTTGGAAACACAATCAATCATTGGGTTTAAGGAGATCACGATGCTCCTGGGCGAGACCCCCTGGGATCTAGAGCAAAGACTGAAGGGTATGATTCGCAAAGCCAACATGACATTAACGGATGGACAATAGTGTGCATGGTTTGTAGCATCACTGACACTGCACTTAAGGATGGCATTGTCACAAAAAAAAAAATTCCGCCCAGGTTGAAGCTTTAGAAATGGCGATGAGATTACATGAGACCCATATAAAAGACCCTAGTTTGGGAGTCCAATAAATCCATGTGCAACTGCAAAATTTGTGTCTGGAAATGCAAAGTTTGAAATTAGACAGGACACCTTGGCTGGAGATGTGCGAGGAGGTATGGTGCATAAAATGCAAAGGCCAGGGGTATGACAAGGACCATTGCCCAGTGTTCGTCAACTACTTGGCAAGAGGAGGGTCGATGCCATTTAGACCTAAGGCATAGGCAGGGCTGAGCACAATGCCTACATTATGGTGCTCAATCTATCAGGTAGGAGGAAAACACACTATGGATAATTGTCATCTATTATAGGAATATATGAAAACGTCCCAACAATTATTTTGTAACTTTTGCAGGTTGGTAGGCCATGATGAGGACACTTGCAGAAGCTATGAACTAATGATAGATTGGACTCCTGCCTATAGTGTGTAGACCGAAACATGAGCCCTTGACCTGAATCCAAAAATGGAGCTCGCTAGATTTTAGGGGCGCGGTCGAGGTCGAGGTGGAATGGGACCAGGAAGGGGTTGCAGACAGTTAATTTGTTATAATTATGGAGGGCCATGGAATTACGCTCGTGATTGTAATCCTAACGAGGACATCATGTTTGTACTATATTCAGTTTGATCATGAGGCAGAAGACTGACCTACACTGATAGCGAGACTGCGTGAAAAAGGGGTACTTCAGCCCCCTCCGACTTAGAATTTTCAGATGATGAGGTTTGAATTGCGTGAAGAAGACCCGAATGTAAACATGATGCTCAGGAGTGGTGTGACCACTGGGGATGATAAATGGAAGCAACCAGAAGAAAGTGTGTGGGTTCACGAGGCTCCTACAAAGGAACCCGAATTTGATTTAGAACACATGAAGGAGACATTCATGGAAGCTAAGAAGAGCTTCATGGAGGCGTCAACTTCAGGTAGTAAGCATCAATTGCAACCAGGAATGGATCCTTCAATGTTCACTACCTTTATGGAGACATGCATGAAACTGCTATGCCACAGGAAGGCAGCCAAAGGACTACAGGAACTTATCACTAGGTGTGCAGGGTCAGGAGAACTGCACGTGGTCCAGAAACTTGGAAAGAATGCTTTGCACATAAGAAGGGAAATTAGGTTGACTGTGCAAATCAGTGAACATGAAATGGATTAGGTAATCCTAGATCTCAGATCGGACGTGTATGTACTTCCAAAACAAACAAGGGAACACATGGGTAGACCCGCATTACATTGGTCTCCTATTCAGTTATGAATGAAGAACCAACAGAAGATCTTGCACATGGGAAGATTGCAAGGGGTAACATTAGCTATTGAAGGTGCGATTGCGTAGGCAGATTTTGAAGTGATAGAGATTGTCATGACATTAATCCTTATCCTGCACTACTAAGAATATACTAGGCCACCGATATGAACGAATTCATAAATCTTAATAAGCGCAAAATGATCTTTGAGAAAAAGTCACTACGCGTAGTAGTACCACTAGATCTAGCCGAAGGAGCGTGATACATTGAACCGGTGCGTGACGATGATAATGATGATGATCTCGATTGTATTTACAAGATAACTACATGAGAAGAGGATTGGGTGAATCTAACTGCAGACGAAAGGATTTTGTGGGAGTGCAAAAGCTCCTGCACTTTAGATTCGGACGAAGAGATAGAGCGATGGAAGAATCGGCTGCATGAAGTAACAACGCTTAATTGTAACATGATGGCTATATCACTGCACTACATGACAACATAAGCAAGGGATCTACCGAAATATGATGGATTGATAGTGGTGGATGAATGCCTGAGCAAATTTGAAAGCGCAATACCAGAACAACAGTGGTTTGATGTGGTGAAGTGGGCACTATGCGCGATGCCCGCACGATGGTGGGGTATGGATCAAGGAAATTTTGAGGACTGACACAGATGCAGAAGGATGATGTTCCTACACTTTGGGGGCAGGTAGGTAAGTGTTTTAGCACTTGTGTTTGACTGAGATGGAAGGTCTAAGACTGATGAGGAGCTGAGGAGGGCATGCAGAGATCATGTATCCTCTTCAAACTATAGAAAATATCTAAAACTAAATGTATTCCCAAGGTAGAGCACTGTCACCAATGTATTCTACCTATCTATCTTGATTTCATTTAGTTTATAAGAATGAATTAGATTTTGGTCCACGTAACACATGAGAAAAACTAATGACAAAAGGAGAAACTATGCAAAAACACATTACCACAAGAATCCCACAAAATAGCTGCAAATCGTAGTTTATTTCCTTGTTAAACTGCTGTAGAGATGTACAATGTAGCTCAAAGCATCCAAGAGATTCCAAACTTTTCCAATGAAGAATAAAATACATAATATAGACATGAAAACCACCTATGCTAGCCATCAGGGGTCGAATCCAAGAGATAAGGGACTGTTTCAACCATATCTAATCTAGGAACAAGAATATAGGCAGTGGAATAGCTTGCCTCTAAATCTATGGAAATTGATTCATTCACCCCCAAACCACCTCAAAATGATGAATCTACCATTTAATGTCATTTTACAATTAAATTTACATAGCATATCATCATTTAAAATCATAAATTCATCAAGATGAGAGAAAAAGTCAACTTATTAAAGAGCTTAGACTTCTGTGATCCATATTGTGATCCTGACGATGGACCACACTATTTGGTTCAAAAAGTGTCGACAAATGATTCTCTATGTGATTTTTTTGAAATCATTCTAAAAAAAAAGTCAACTTGTAGAAAAACTAGGCAAAATTTGGATTGCTGAGCAAACTGGGTGTGTGCGTAGTGCCACCTGTCCTATGCATAATGCCAATTCTTAGCTGATTGTGGAGGCCTTACCCTTAGCCAAATTGAGCCCAAGATGGCTCACTGGAAAGGTATTCCTATATAGTTTCTGGAACATCTTGAATTTTTCCATTTGGAGGTTCTTTTCCCCCTCAAAAGTGGAATCTACCAAGGTTGTTTCCTGTGTGCCCAAAAAGAGGTAGAGAGGTCATCTTTTGATGGTTTTTTGACCTTTAGGTGACCAAGATTTGCTCCAAATTTGTAGAAACTTTCATGGATTGATGTTCTCATCATAATGAATCCAAATATGTAAACAATTTCTCCAAAAAGTGCTCCAGTCAAAAGCCTAGCGCCACCGGTGCTACGCACCAAATGCAATTTTCTGTGTTCGAAAATTTAAAAATTTAAAAATGACCAAAGCTCGCCAAAACTTGCCCATATTTGGCTTAAGGCATTCTCATTAAGTTCTTTGATGGTCTAGTGAGGCCTTAGCTAAGATTTTTAGCTTGCCATGCTCCTTTTTGCTTGTTAAGGCCTTCCTCAACCATGCCTTAAGTTTCCTCATCCTTATATTGAATATTTTGTTCAAGGTCATATAGTGGTAGGCCATGTGATGAAGCATCTTCTTGTCTCTATTGGTCTTCTCAAGCAGCCCTTCAAGGTTTATATTGACCTCTGAAGCCATGTTTCCCTATCATTCTCAATTTCTTGTTCAATAGGGGTTAATGGAATATTGGCCTCCTTGATCTTTTGCTTGCCTTCCTTTATCATTTGTAACTCCATGAGGACTTGCTTGTCCGTCAATTGTTTGTTTTCTTGCTCTAGATAATTGATGATCACTTTGCCCTCTCTAAATTGATTGATAAGGCTTGAATCTGAGCCTCTTGCTCCTTGATGATCATGTCTTTAGTAATCTTTATACCTTGAGTTTCCAAATCAATGACATCAACTCCTTGTGTCTCCTCATGATCAACAAGGTCAAAATCTCTCTCTTGCCCACCACTAAGATCCTTCTCATGCATATTTTTATTGCCTTTACCTTTGACCTTGTGTCACTACCCAACCTGTACCTGTTTAGCTGAAGATGAAGGAAAATCCCCTTCCACTTTTTGTGGAGATAGCATTTGCCTTTGGCCTAAAGATGAAGGTGAAAACCCTTCCACACCTTGTGGAGATAATAATCGCATGGCAGCTGCAAACATTTTCCTAGTGCCTCTATCATATGTCACAACTTCAATTTCTTGGACCTTTTCATGCCCTAAATGTCCACCTTCTTCATGAGGAACTGATGAAGATACTTGAGGGTCTTTGAACATTTCATGAGAAATGAAGGTCTCCCATGGCATGTTAAGAAGGTTCCGCTGATGCAAGACAATGATTTTAATCAAAGAGTAGTGGTAGATGCTAGTTAACTATCGGGGGTATGATTTCTTCTTTACAATGAGTCCCATGTTCTCAATGTTTCTGAATATGAAGTAGGGTATATTCATCATTCTCACCCTAGTGAAATGCATCAGTAGTCTAATGTGGTAGGCATATAGTTGGGAGAACCTACCTTCACAAGTAAAGTAGTTGATGATGATCTTCATCAATGGAGCAAACCTATCCTCCAAGAATTTAAATGGGAATACTCTCTTGTGTTTGTTATGATATTTAGCCTTGATGTAAGGCTCATAGTACTCCCTATCAATGTACTCACCTTTGTTCCACTTTTCACCCACATTTGGAATACATGTAGCCTCTAAAATGACAACTGGTGACAAAGTGAATGTGACCCCAACAAGGTTTACCTCATTGTTATCCAAATGTGTCACAAATAATCCTGCTCATTCATGATGAGATTTAACCCTTTCCACCATTTCACAGAAACTGAAACATGACTGATGTCTGTAACAGGAAAGGGCAAATGGGCAGGCTTGTAGCTCCCTCAAACTGGTGGGCTCCTCTCTGATATGTTTTCCTCCCTTATGAGGCCTTCTACCCTGAATGTCTCTCTCCCTGGAACTATCACTATGTGTCTGTTTCTCCATTTCATACTCCCTGTCCCTCTCCGTTATTGTACTGATATTTTTCTTTGTGGTAAATGAGGAGTGATGGATTAGTGAATGTAAGTAAGATGAGTATGAAGAGATTTTGGATAGGAAAGTAAGTGAGGGTGAATAAGAATGGGAAAGGGATGTGAGGAATAAGTAGGGTTAATGAATGGTGTAGGGTTTGAGAGTATGGTAGGGTTTGGGAGTAATGGTAGGGTTTGGGGTATATGAGTATAAGGTTTGGGATTGTAAGGAAAAGTTTTACGGAGGGAATTATATATGGGAGGATGGGTTGGGAGATAGTAAAAATGATATAGGACATCAACAATTAGCATATTTTAGAGACAACAGAAATTAAGGTTTAATGATATGGGATAATAGCAATTAGGGTTCAGCAACAATTAGGGTTTAATGTTTTGAGAGACAACACAACCCAAAATCTTGTGCAACAATTCTTTCATGTGAGAAAAGAGATGTTACTTGCTATGGAAGAATTTGGGTGTTTTGAAGTAATTTGATGAAATATGCAGCTGTTTGTGGCCCAACTCCTAGGTGCGTAGCGCACTTACCAGGTACGTAGCGCAGCTCCTATGCATAGCACCTATTCAAAAAAACACTAGAGAAAAAGCCCAGGTGCGTAGTGCCACTCCTGTGTGTAGTGCTACACAGTTTCCTCCAAAAACACAGTAGTTTCTTCCCTTTGCTCAATGATCCCTTAAAATCATGATTTTGCTCATCAACTTCAATTCAAATAATGAATTAAGTTGAGAAAGAAATTACCTTTATATTTCTTGGGCACTTTTGATTTTTCACTCTCCAAAGCCTACTTTATAATGTCTTTTGTCTTGGTCAAATACTTTGTTTTTTGGATGCTTGACTTTTTGCTTAAAATAGGTGAACTAATATTTGATGATCTTTTGCTTTTGTAGTGGCATGTATTTGAAAATATCAGTAGGTGAACAGGAGCAACATGAGACCATTAATTACATATGAGAAATGATAAAATTACATGAAATTACAAATAAAAAAACAATGCTTTGTTTTCACCTCAAATTGGTTTTTAGGTGAAAAACTTATTAAATTTAAAAATTATGAAATTAAAAGTTTCCTGATGATTATTGTCTTCCTCATGTGTCTGCTAACCATTATTAATCAATGGTTACTGAAAATTTGACATGGTGAAACCCTAATACCTAATGAGACTATAACCCTAAGACCTAAGACCTATTTAATGAAATAAACTGAAAATGAACCTGGACCTGAACCATTGACTAGAACACATATGAAAAGAAGCCAGCCGATATGTGTCATGAGGGAAAAGAATGAAATGTGCCTACCATCAGTTGATCCATGACCAAATTGAATGCAACTCATTGAGAATGGGACTCCTAATATGAATGCAAAAGAGTTAATTTTGATCACTGATGGTAGTGTGAAGGCACTGACACTAACATTGGCTCCAAAGGGGATGATAGCTCCTTGGAGGTGCCAAGAACACCGTAGACCAAGTAGCCTTATCCATTGGGCATGGAATCAAAAACAAAACCCAATCTGAAATACATGACTGAATAATAACGACTTGACGATACAAACTGACTTTTACTCAACTAAAAATTGTCTTGATACTAAAACGCATCTGACAAACTGGAAAAGATACTCAAAATAATGCTTATTCAATAAAACCTACTCTAATTGTTCCATTCCTCACCTGATTAGGTGAAATGAAACAACCAATGCAACCAAGTAAGCATTATGGTTGCTGCTTGAATTCTTCGCAAGTGCTTCCTTATGAATGACAAGAGAGAACTACTGAAACGCAACTCCCAAGAAAACTTGTAAATAGATCCATTGAATAATATGGATTCTCTATCTGACTCCAAAACTACTGCATAAGGATCTTGAAATTCATGTGCACTGGGGCTCAGCTCATCTAATGGATTACTTTTCTTCTCCTTGTACCATGAATGCAAACTTTCATCTGAGCTTTGTGATGAGACTGCTACTGAAAATGACAAAGAAACCAGTTGCCAGATCAAGTTTGTATCAATACCTTTTCCAAGTTCATAGTTAGTTAATGGATAATGACTTTGACTACAGACATCATCCAACACATCAGCTATCGGATCATGAAAAACTTGAAAATACTATTGCCACCCATTTTCTATTGGTTCCAATGAGATTGCATGATTTTCAACATGCTGCTCATTTGAAGATATACTATGCAAATTTCCCTTCAAAAAATGAAATGATTCAAAATAGAATGGTATGGAATCATCTTACATCATTTGATCATATTTTCCAGCTTCCAAGTCTTCATCTGTAACTTGACATTCAATGGCATTCGGAGGCTGCAAATCTAGATATGATAAGTCTTGAACAAGGATTTCATTGCCCTCAAGATGGTCTATATCAAAACTTATTGACAGTTGATTTCTGATTGCATGAAAGTTGTCTCTGACGAACTAAAATGAAGTAAAACAAAAAGGCAAAGATCCTTCACTTACTTCAACATTTGCTACACTTTCCTCCTCACTTCCATAGTTGATATGCAACGGCTGATCACTATATTCGAGCTGCTAAAAGTGAACTTCCTACTTCCACAAACCAACTGTTGATTTGTCTGCAAGACAAGCTTCTATTTGGAGAACATAATCATCATCATACTGATCAAACTTAGACAAATCATCAGTATAAAACATACCATATGTTAGCGCTTGAAATTTCACCTCAGGCTGAAAAAGGTAAACTCCAAGGCAACATCAAACCACTTAGCCTCGTAGCTAGCCCTACGGGGCAGGAGAGGGCTCTCTTCGGTCTATCTTGG
>APFE031339266.1:0-17708 GCA_000404065.3 Pinus taeda | reverse complement strand
ATAGTCCAAATATTATTGTGAGATAATAATAATTGACTTTTCTATTTTTGACAGCCAGTCTAAAAATAGACTTGATCACTCACACTGTGATCACTCACACTTTCATCAAAAATAGAAGTCCATCTATTTTCTCAACTTGATCAATCATCCACAAACAGCAACCTGTAATCCATAGACATGATCCATATGTCTAAAAATAGACTTGCGCCAAAAATAGCCTGCGGGCCCACTTAGTGAAGGCGACTCTTTTCACTAAGCTCCATCATCCTGTTGCAATCTCAACACTTTGTTTGCGTGTGAAGTAGTTAAAAGTCTTTAACTGTGGCTGAATTACCAAGACAGTCCCGTAGACTTCGTGGCCAATCCCCTGAGCTTGTAAATGTGGTTGAGTTACTAAGGAAGTCCCGTAGGCTTCGGGGCCAACCTCTTGAGGAAGTACCGAGCCAGCTTGAAGGCTTGAAAGTCCTTGTAACTCCTAGAGATAGTAGAAGTGGCTCACCAGAAAAAGGAGAATCTTCTTTGATAGTACATTCTGATTCTCAACCGTTAGTAGTTTCAGAAGTTACTGGTAGTGTTGCATCTACTAGTGATATAGGTGAAGAACCGGAAATATCTGAACCTGAATCTGAAATTACTACTACTCCCATATCAGAGTTTTCTTCTCCAGCTTCCAGTGGTTCTAGTTCACCTAGGGTAGAAACAATAATTACCCAAGATCTTCCTTCTGGTCTTATAGCTATTGAAGAACTTGCTATTTCGGACAACGAAGAAAGAATTCCTTTTCCAGAAGATCGACCTATCTTAGACCTTAGGGAGCATGAATCAATCTTTTACAGTCCTCCTAGGAGCAGTGCTTGGTATCATTCATTGACTAATCTTTTGGAAAAACCGGGACTAAGTTTTTCACCACCTCGTATTTTTTATCACCCAGCACCTAGAGATTACTATCCTTCGTTGAATATGTCTAATTAGTCATCCATGTTTTCTCAATCTCCAGAAAACTTTTTGTACGGCGGTCCTTCTATTCCCGTTGGGTATCAGCCTGTGTCTGGTACTTTCTTGGGAGCATCTCCTCAACCTATCGAACAAAATTTATTAACTGGAAGTAGTGGTACTAAACTGTTGAGTGTAGAAGATATTCTCATGATGTCAGGTTCCATTCGTACTCCTCAACCGCAAGGTGGCCAGTCTCTGCCTGGGGGGCAACCTCAAGGTACCCAATATGTGCCTGGGCAACCCCAAGGTACCCCATATATACTTGGGGGGCAACCTCAAGGTACTCAGTTTGCGCCTAGGGGACAACCTCAAGGACAGTACATACCTACGGGACAGTACGTTCCTCAAGGTCAACCCCAAATTCAATATGTACCTCCAGGTCAACCTCAGTATCGATATGTACCTTAGGGTCAACTTCAGTATCAATATGGACCTCAAAATCAACCTCAATATTAGTACGTACCTCAAGGTCAACCCTAGTATCAGTACGTGCTTCAGGGTTATCAACCCCAAGGTCAGTACCCAGCTCAAGGTTACCAACCACCTTTGGGTCAATCATATTATTAATTCTACCCTTAACCCGGTTATGGTCCTCAATATCCTCAACCTATTATGGGTCCATACCCCGGAACAAATTTAGTGTGGGATCCATCTCAATCCCAACAGGTCTTGCAACTGAATGCGCAATTGTCATCTCAAACCGGACAACCCTTGGTTTCTGGTTCATCCCAGCAACTTGTCCAGTCTACTGTTCAAACTTCTGCACCTTCTATAGTTTCTCAATATGGGCCTAGTACGCCTCGTACTCCACCTCAAACGTCTGTTGCGACTGTTGCAACATCTACTCCATCTACCCCACCTTCTTCTAGAGTATCGACAGCTCTGGTTTCTACTGTCCCTGTATCTACTCCTCAGACATCTTTACCTCAGTCTGGACCCACGGTCCACACTTCGGTTCAGATGCCTGTAGGAAGTACGGTTGTCACTACTCAACCTCAATATAATCAACAACTGTACCGAGGACAGTAGCAATACGGTCTTGCTCCGCAGTAACCAACCTATCCGTATCAACCATACCTTGGGTATACATATCAACAACCTCAGCAACCCCAGTATGGTCCGGTTAATCCTGGTTTTCCAGGAGGTCAAAATATCCCAAATGCGATTCCCATTCCTAGTTATCCTGGATATCCTCCTCCTGGGGCTAGTCTGCAGACCCAGAATTTTAGGGACCCTAATTGTTAGTTACCGTTTATTGCAAATTTGGACTTGCCTGAATTGACGCGCCTTACGAATGATCCAATTAACTATCTTCAATATTGGCTGCCAATACCGCATAAGTTGCCCAATGATATTCCTAAGTTCGAAGGTAAGCCAGGAGAGGACCCGTTGAACCATGTGATGACTTATCACCTCTGGTGTGCATCTAATTCCATTTCAGATGATTCAATTCGTTTATGACTTTTCCAGCACAGTCTAGTTGGTCTTGCAGCCAAGTGGTACATTGAGTTACCGTGAGCCACTTTTTATAACTTTAGTCAGTTAGCTACCTCGTTTTTAACTCATTTTCAGTTTCCAGTTAGATATGACAATGGCACGGAATTATTAACTTCATTAAAGTAGTCAACATCCACTTACATTTCAGATCATATCCATGAATGGAGACGTCGACGGCGTTTAGTGAAGGTTTATATCCTAGATCAGATCTTAGCTGAATGGTTTGTAAAATCTTTACTGCCCAAGATCACTGAGGATGTAGCTAAGGCTGGAATAGTTACTGAGGAGCAAGTAATTGCTCAAGCACAATACCTTAACGTAGTTTATACTCAGTCAGGTACGTTACACGAGAAAATCCCTGATCTACCCAAACAAAATCAAATCGTTGCTGCTCCTTTAGGGTCTCATGCCACTGATGGTATGGTTGGTACAATTAATACCAAAAGTAAGAAGAATTCTTCTCATATCATAACCTTGCCAGATTCCCCGACAGGAGAGTCTTCCGCAGAACTTTTCACCGATATTCACGTTGTAGAGTCATCTACAACTAAATAAAAAATCGGTGGCAAGAAGAAAGGGCAGAAGAAGAATAAAACAGATAAGAATTCAAAAGGGAAACCTGAAAAAGTAGAACCAACTGATGAAAAACGCAAACCTCGTTACCCGTGTCTCATCTGCGATGAAGAACATTATACGAGAGACTGCCCTCATCGTGCAGAGGTTGCGAAAATTGTCAAAGGCTCCCAAACTCCTGCTGTCTTGAAGGATCCTTTCCCAGCTTAAGACAGTAAGATGATAGGTTCATCCTCCAGTGCCAATGAAGAACCCATATTGATGATGTCCCATTTTAGGATTGTGACTCGATCGCAAGATTATGGCAGTAAAAGTCCTGTTGATGGTAAAGAAGCAGAATCTTCTCATTCGAACCCATCAACCTCAGCTCCCGGTTCCGATCCACTACAGATCGAGAAACCTAATCCAGACTTAGTAATCAAACCACCTGCCAAGGGTATACTTGGAAAGTCTGCTTTCAATCGACATGCGAGAGCAGCTCAGAACTATAACATTGTTGAGGATTTAGCTGTTTCACCCTCAACAATGTCGGCTTTGGAAGTGCTGCAATCCTGTCCAGCACAATGCAAGTTACTTTTGTCGGCAATAGGAGCTGTTGACGTTCAAGACCCGAACCTTATAATCTTTGATCTAGAAAATAGTGCACCCCGCTTACCTCATCAGATGGCTATCTAGATTCCAGTGATAGTCAAAAACAGACGTGTTCATAGCACTGTGATTGATGAGGGAGCTTCCACGTGTATTATGTCAATATAGTGTTGGAGATCACTTGGTTCTCCTTCACTAAATCAATCCCCGATGATTCTTAAGGCCTTTGATGGCCGTGGGTTTCATCCTTTCAGAATTTTACAGGACCTACCTATAGGGGTTGAAGGTAAAATCATTAATCTAGATGTGGAGGTGGTTGATGCCCCTCTGGATTACAACCTTCTCTTGGGTTGTAGTTGGTCTTACGCTATGACAACTGTTGTTTCATCAGTCTTTCGGCTTATAAAATTCCCTCATAATAGAAAGATCGTAGCCTTAGACCAGTTTTCATATTTTTCATCTGACCCAGCCTCTGTTGAGAGCATTCAGCATGTTGGTAAAGCGACGATCCCTTATAAGGATGTTGGAGTAGGGCTAGTTGAAGATTTTGGTTTACTGGGCACTTTTCCTTTTCCTCCTATCAAAGCATCATCTTCTACTGCAACTATTCATATGATTTCATTAGAAACCATTGTTAATGATGATCCTTGGATCATACCTTCTGAATCTGAGATAGACTCATTTGGTATTTTTATGCCTTTGAGTCCATATGAACTTGCGTATCAGACCGTGCAGTCGTTTTCCAACACAACGTCAACCCAAATTGACTTAATGAATGTGGTCCATGAGGAATCACTTTCAACATCAAACTCGGATTTAATAACGTTTTCCGAACTTGTTCAAACGGATGAGAAAATTCGTGAAATCCTATGCATCGATGAGTTACCATGGGAAGAGCTTCATCACAGATCTTCGTTTTTACCCAAGAGCGATCATTTTGAAAATGATTTTTCATCAATTTTTACGACTGAATATGTTAAGGATGCTCAGAATCCAATGAAACATCCCGATTCCGAGTTAAACTTGGGAAATATTTCTCAAACTATTCCCCTTGACATTTCAGTTAAGCCTGGAATTGTTGAAAACGTTCATATAGGTGTCTCTTGTACGGAAGATGAAATTCAAACATATAAGGCCCTATTTCAAGAATCCTGCAACGTGTTTGCCTGGTCATATGAGGAAATGCCAGGAATTGACCCAGCAATTGTAGTTCATGAAATCAAAACTTACCCGGACGCTAAACCCGTTCGGCAATGTTTGCGTCATATTCACCCAAGAAAAGCTGTTGCGATTAAAGCAGAAGTTGAAAAATTACTCAAAGTAGGTTTCATTTATCCAATCCTGTTAACGAATTGGGTATCGAATATTGTTCCTGTTAACAAAAATAAAGGGACAATAAGAATATGTATCAACTATAGGGACATTAATCGAGCATGTCCAAAGGACAATTACCCTACTCCCTATATCGATCAAATCATTGACGATTGTGCCAGTAGTGAAATTTTCTCCTTTATTGATGGCTGTTCTGGATACAATCAAATCAATATTCTACTTGCTGATCAACCAAAACTGGCATTCATTTGTCTGTGGGGGAGATTTTCTTATTGCAAATTACCTTTTGGGCTTAAGAACGTCGGGGTAACTTTTCAACGGGCCATGTCTTACGCTTTACATGATATTAAGCACATTGTGCAACCCTATCTCGATGACTTGCCTGCTCATTCATTACATCGAGCTAACCATCTCGTCCATTTAAGTGCAATTTTTATGAGATGTAGGCATTATCGGATTAGGTTGAATCCCCACAAGTGTGTGTTCTGTATTGAAATGGGTTGGTTACTGGGGTTTGTTGTTTCGAAATCCGGCATTCACGTCGATCCCTCGACGGTCGAAGCCATTATCTGATTGCCTCCTCCTTCGAGTCTTCGCCAACTCCAAAGTTTGCAAGGGAAAGCAAACTCTTTACGTCGATTCATCCTTAACTACGCCAAGATCACAAAGGGTTTTTCCCGGTTGTTGAAGCAGAATACTTCATTCTTTTGGGACGAGATAGTTGAGCAATCTTCTGATGCACTAAAACACGCGTTGACCCATGCACCACAGTTGCATCCTCCCAACTACAACCAAGACTACTTCTTGTATCTCGCTGCTTCCTATTCCACCATCGAAATGGTGTTAGGTCAGGAATATGAATTCGGTACTGAACATGTAATATATTACCTTAGTCGCACGTTAAATCCAACTGAGCTAAAATACTCACATGTGGAGAAATTGGCATTGGCAGCTGTTCAAGTTGTCCAACGTTTTCGTCATTACATTTTACTATGTAAAACTACAGTTATTTCTAATTGCAACCCTATGATCTACATTTTGACCAAGCAATTGTTGGGGGGCAAGTACTCCAAATGGATTGTTATCTTGCAGGAGTTCGACTTGGAATTTGAAAAGTCTAAGTCAAAGAAATATTTAGTTTTTGCGGAATTAATGTGTGACTTCCCACGTACTGACACAGAAACTGTGGCAGAGGAGCCCATTGCAGATGAATTCTTGTTTCTAATCAGCACTTTAGATCCGTGGTACGAAGATAGCATCATTTATCTCCAAACCCAAACCTTTCGGCAGAGATATTTCACGGTCGGACCGTCGAAAAATACGTTTCCAGTCCCAACAATTCAAAATTATTGGAGATACTCTTTATCATCGTTGGGCGGACTCTGTTTTTCGACGTTGTTTGACTCATGAGGAAGCTGAAAGGGTCCTCAATGATTGTCACTCTAGAGTGTGTGGCGGTCATATGTCTGGGTATGCCACTACCCAAAATATATTGTGCACTGGCTATTTCTGGCCATCTATTTTTAAAGATTGTATTGTTGCGATCCGAAAATGCCACAACTGCCAAATTTTTGATCGAAAGATGCGCGCTCCACCTGCTCCTCTTCACCCTTTCATTACCGTTCGTGCTTTTTCCAAATGGGGTATCGATTTTATTACATGTAACCCTCACTTGGTCGGGGGGTGGGCATATATTATCCTTGCGGTAGATTATTTTACCAAGTGGGCCGAGGCGATGCCTACATTTGAGGCAGATGGCAAAACAGCTGTGATTTTCGTATCCAATCATATCATTGCTAGGTTTGGTGTTCCACAAGCGATTGTCACTGATCATGGGCGTCATTTTTGAAACGTTATGATGACTGAACTTACAGGCCAACTTGGCTTGCGTCATGACAGTTCAACTCCTTATTATCCACAAGCTAATGGCCTGGTTGAATCCATCAACAAAGTTATTGTCATCATGATCCAACGAATCATTGGGATTCATCGTTCGAATTGTCACAACATGCTATTTTCAGCGTTGTGGGCGTAGCGAACATCAGTTAAAACATCAACAGGGTTCACTCCTTTCCAACTAGTTTATGGTTTGGAAGCTGTGTTACCTATTGAGTGCGAAATCCCGTCATTGCGAATGGCCATCGAGATACTTCCAACCACTTCTGAAGAGGAAAGACATTTGTTATACTTAGCTCAGCTAGATGAGAATCACCACGATGCTGCATTAGTGATCGAATATCATGCCAAACGTATTAAAGCTCAATATGATCGAAATGTGACCCCTCGAAATTTTTCGGAAGGAGATCTAGTCTTATTATACGATCAATAAAATGATAAATTAGGCGCTGGAAAATTCGTGCCTATGTGGCATGGTCCCTATGTTTTCAAGCGAAAGCTAGCGAAAGGGGCCTATGAATTGGTAGACTTTGACGGGGTCTCTTTAGGCAAACCTAGAAATGGTCTTTACCTGAAGAGGTATTATGCTTAGAACGAGTGTGAAGATTTTTTTAGTTAGGTTAGTTTTTCCTTCTAGTTGGTGTGTTTTATATTTAAAAGTGTGCTTAGCTTAGAGAGTGAGTTTTTCGTCATTATTCATGCTTATCTTGGTTTTACGTTTGATGTGGCAGATGTCGACCCCTCTCCAAACATACATTGGTTTCGCTGATGGTGCTTGTCGTAGTACACGGAATATTTCTTCCGCAGCATGGGTTATCTATTCGCCCTCTGACGAGTTGGTATCTATGCATGGGGTGAGCCTCGGTCAAACAACAAACAACATTGCATAATATAGTGCAGTGATTGAGTTATTATCTGAATCTACTTCATTTGGGATTCGTAGTTTGCTAGTGAGGTTAGATTCTGAACTCGTTGTATTACAGCTTAATAGAGTATACGCCATTAGAAATCCAGTTTTATTAAGATTATTTTTGAGAGTGCATCTCTTGGAACGTGAATTTGACTATATTGATTATCAACATATTCCAAGAGCTTTAAATACATTATCATATGCAATTGCTTCTCAAATGTTAAGTAGACATGTGCAATAATCATACAAAGTAAATTTAAAAACATTCCATAACATGTTTAACAAGACAAGCTGGTAATAATGATATCATATATATAGGAGTGTGTCAAAAAAATACATCGTCCTCGATCATAGGTTGAAAAACACCTTATGATTGGAAAAAATGATAAGTACAAAAAGAAAAAATGTCATATGTGACTACGATAGGCAATCATCCCATCACTGGTGATGATCTCGATACGAAACCACTGCACGGGCCACCTTACAAAGGAACCTCCTAAAGGGTCCTAGGACTCCAATCACGTAACGCTGAAGTCGACGAGGGATGTCATCTATACTAGTCTCGAGCATGTCCCCTGTCAGGCACTCTAAATGAATCTCCAACTCGGCTAAGGTCTCTGTTGATTCGTCCTGTGGGGCTAGAGCCGGTGCAACTGGTTGTCTCCTCTCATAAGGCCGGAGAGCGGCTGGTCGCCATGGGCCCTCATCTGCATTTGAAACTTTTTACTATCAGTTTTGGGACGATATAAAAACAACTAAAAATTAAATTAGGAAAAATGTTGAAAATGATTTTACCTACATCACCCCATTGCTCTCCTGGCGGAAGAGCCATGTCTAGGTCTCCATGAAAATCAACCCCAACATAAGGGAAGTCCTGAATAGCAAAAACCTGATTTTCCAACGATTGGAAATACTCAGGTTTGAACCAAACGACCTCGGTCCCCTCATCAGGATGACAGGCCATAACTGCAACCCATCGCATCAGTTTGGGCTCTCGAGGAAGCCCATCTCCAACAGTAAGTTGCTGTGGGATCAGCATCGGAACCCTTTCCACGCCAAAACTCACAGCTATAGCCCCATAACCAAAGGTCTTTAGCTGTCCATTTTTGGCCCTGGTCAGTTGGCCCTTCACATTGGCCAACATAGCATCGCACCAGTTGAAAATGGTGCCTCGAAAGCAATCAACTACCATCCACATCTGGGATCCGATGGCAACGTGTAACGCTGCACTGCCGCAAAGTCTGGCAACTGTGAATGCTATAACCATGAGTTCAGGAAGGGATATGGTTTTGATATCTATCCCTTTGTCCCGGTTTTGGACATTGCAAAACTCTAGGTGGAGGCTCTTGACAGATTGGCCACCTGCCCTGGGCCCAAATAGAGTCAAGTGTTCACCCCTCCTGGGCAAACTGATCAAGGAATATATATCAGCTAGCTCGATTTCGAGCTGGTGTCCACCAATAAAGAAGCACTAGTCCTGTATGCTCCATCTATCAACCAGTCATTGCAAAAAGTCCACGTGGGCCCTCATGCTAGGTATGGCCCAGAACTTCTACAAGCCACATGCCTTCAATGCATTGATTGAAGGTTGATGATTCATCATGGCGAGGTCCACATCCTCGTGTTCCCGTTCTCACCAATCAAGCATGATGTATATCCTACAATCAAGTAAAAAGGTGAATAAGAACATGCAAAATTGATTCCATTGGGTGTTTTTTGAGTTAGTTAGGTTTTTGTAAACCTATGCGCGGGGTACGCACCCCCTTGTTAGGGACAGTGCGTGGGGTCTGCACCTTGCCTTCATGGCAGGTGCGTAGCCCTGACCTTTTACCCATTGCAAAAAAGTCGTGGTACGGAGTTCCCCTGTGGTGAACCTGGGGGCCTCCACGTGCGAGTTTCTAAACCTAAAAACCTAAAAAAAACACAATTTAAGCCCTAAAAAACAATTTCAAACGGACAAAAATGAAGAGTAGGATGATGTGGATTACCTGGAGGAGACGGCGTTCGATTCCGACGGATGGTTTTTCTGAAATCTTCGCGGGAATTTTTTGGTCAAAAGCCCTTTTTTCTCAACCAAATCTCAAATGGTAAAAATGAATTGTAAAAAGTCCTTTTTATAAGTTTTTTGGGTAAATAAATTCTAAATTTATTTATATTTCACTTTAAAAAGATGTTTTTGCGACATTTAAACCTATTATTAAATAGGTATGAGTAATGTTTGAGTTTTTGTTCAGGATAACGAATTTTTCAGGCGAAATCGGTCATTTTCAACGAAAAAACATTAGAGTCATCTTTGAGCTCTTTTCTGACTCCTAAAACATGAAAAGATTGTCGAGTTTTTCTTTTTAAGCTGGTTAAAATGGAACTAAAAAGATGGTCCTCTTACAGCCCTTTTCTGACCGTAAAAACATGAAAATATTGCCGAGTTTTTGTCATTTCAAATTCGATATTGGTCATAAAACGACGTGTCATTGATCGCTTTTTTACTTTTTTGGATCAAAGGAACTAATTACGAAAAGTACTCCTTGGTCGTAAAAGATCAAGCGGTTCTCTCAAGTATTATTTTATACTTTTTCGGGTTTGGGAGACACAAATTTACGAAAAAGTCAACCCTGGAGTCTTCTTAAGTTCTTTCAGACTCTCTAAAAATGAAAAATGTCGAGTTTTCCTATACTGGACTCGTTAAATTTCGACAGTAAAGGACCTGTTCAATTACAAACAGGAACGGACCACTCCTTCTTAGGGTTCGAATTTAAACTAAGTTGGACTCACCCGAAGGGTGAGCTTATAATCAAGCATATGTTATCCTCCTCAAGCTTGTAAAAAATAAAGAGGTACTTGCCAGAAAATGTGGGGGAAAAGAGAGAAAAATGAACCTATTTGTCATACTTTGTAACCACTCTTGAACACGACACTTTCATTCACCTGAGTTGGGAAATCCTTCACCTAACAGTTGATCAAACCAAATTGAAATTCTTCAGCCGGTTTCTGGGTATTAAATTTGGGTCAATCGTCACCAAAACCATCTGTTGTGTCGTTATGTGTTCAAGAGGTCAGTGCGAATAAGCCATTCATCTGCAAAAATATCTGTCATTCCATATTGACCATCCCTGAGTCAGTCCTTGCAACTAAATTTATTCAAACTTGATCTATGATTTCGTGTTGTGGGCTTGCCTACAACGGATCACTTTCTATCGACTTCAGCTCTTTATCTAGAAAGATGATCTAGAAATTGCCAGTACCTTGGGATCTGCATGCCCCAATGGTAGGTTTCTCGTCTTCGACGACAGGTCGCATCCTTGACCTTCGATTGAAGGATTCCATGACATTCATTGTACTGAGTACTTTGAGAGCCATTTTCATTATTGGTGGTTTCTCTCACACTTGTTAACAGTTTACATCATCGAATGGTAATCAAGTGGTTTCTACCATGTTCGACTTCGACAGATTTATTCACATAGATAGAATCTTACTATTTCGAGGAGTAGAAATGAAGACCCAGGATCTAGTTTCCACCATCCAGGCTGCGAGGAATTTTGTATTCATTATATTGTAGACTATTCACAAACAGATGGCTGCGCCCATACTATGTCTACATGTGTCTATACTTGTGATGTATTACAAGATCATTCCTATATCATAGTAGTAGTTAGTTTTCTAGTCAGTTTTTAGTTTCCTAGTCAGTTTTGATCTGAGCATGGGAATGCCTACCTCAACGATGATATGACCTCATATATATATTTTGCACTTGAATGTTTTTACAGATTCCAACCGAGCTCTCCACAAGATAATCCTCGAAATGATAAAGTACTTCACTCTTCTTAAATGATAAACAAAATTCTCATCTAATATAGACTTCACACTTTAGGGGGCAATCTGTTACACAAAAATATTGTCACCATGATTATTTGCAGTCATTATGGATCTATCATCACTTATACTAGCCTCCTAAGCAAGTCTCAGACCTTAGCTCTTCGTGTCAAGCTTTGCAAATGAGAGAAAGACATTAAAAATCAGTATTACTCTGGTTCCGCACTTTCTCCTACTTTTACCTGCGTACCTGCACGCTTTGTCTATAAAGGGGTGGGCGCGTACCCCTGTAAAATTCAAAAAGGCGCAAATTTATCCTAAAAAACTCACTTTTGGGTTAATTCTAGATGTTTCTAGAAGAATTTTGATGTGGATTGTTCGCTCCAAAGTGGTTCATGCATCCCAAAAGAGAAGGAGCTAATCCCTTGATAGGAGGAGCTATCCCTTTGAAGGAGGGCTTTATCCCTTTGAAGGAGGACCTAGTAACTTCCCTCCATTGCACTATAAATTAAGGCATTGGGTCAGCTGCTAGGGAGGTTAGAAGCTGAACATATGAGGGTAAATGCTGATGGAATTGGGACTTCCTAGTTAAACTTGAGAGGAGAGATCACATACCTTTTGGTTTCATTGGGAAGTGAGTGAAGCTTGTCAAAGTAGAGGAGACTTCTTTTCGGACCCTGGGAGGAGCTTGTACAGCATCAAGGCACAGGTTGTGAAGTTCTTATTCATTTGAATTAATACAATCAAATTCATTTTTCTCAACAAATTGTTTTATGGCTTGTTTCATAATCTCCTTGATCATTATGATGAATATGCTTTATGATATTGGCTTTTCAGGTGCTATGTAATTGTTTGCTTGTTTGTGTTTGCAGAATTATACTTCAAGTAAACTCATTTGGGGCGAGGGAGAGAGGCTTCCACAAACTTGCATTGGACCCAAGGTAGGCCTAAAACACTTGTTTGCCTTTGTTTTAATCGCATATTTAGAGAAAGATAGTTTTTTATTGGCTTGCTTGTCACTAAATATCAATAGATACTAGGAAGGTTGATCTTGTCTGCAACCTCGACTCATTCCGCGTGACAAGATCGACCTCTCATTACAAGAAGATAAGCCTTATCCAATACTTTCTTTAAGTTCAGGGTTTCACTCATTTGCTCCACAATAAACACCCTTTCTTTTTATTAAAGAAATACGGGAATTTCGGCCTCTAAAATGGACCTCCTAAGGAAATTATAAAATAATAGTGGAAATAATAAATTAAGATTATATTACATCATCAAATTTTAGAAGGAAAAAATAAAAAACTATTTTTTCAACTCATATTTTCAACTTATATTACTACAATTTCAAGTAGCAACACTGCTTGGATGCAGAATTTGTTTCCTCATCTATGGAGTACCGATGTTACATACTTTCAATGGACCCTACTACATGAAAAATGAGAAACACATGAAAAACTTCATTGCAGTCACATTTTATCATGTATTTCTCATTTTTCATGTAGTAAGGTCCATCGAAAGTATGCAACATGGGTACTCGTTGGATGCGGAATTAAATTTTTCATCAAATGAGTACTCCGACTCAAAGTTTGACTAAAACATTAGGGATAAAATTTTAAAATATGAGTTGACAAAGAATTTAATCTATTCACTATTTTACTCCAAAAATGGTGAATCATTCCCCATGGTTGACATCATCATATTGAATCCTATTGATTCTTATAAAGTTTAATTTCATTGTACATGTTGACAACTAATCTTCATGATTGGGTAAATTTATGTAAATAATTAAATTAGGAATGTGAACATTCATCGGGAGATGAACTGAACAATCACCCCCTATTGTATATATTAAAGACCTACCTAATGGAATAAAATGGATCAGGTTTTCTGCCAAATGGAGTTACTGCCTGGCCTGACATGGTATCAGAGCTAGCTCCTTTTTAGCTCTCATGCTCCTTGTAACTCCTCTGTCTGTCTGCCATATTCCTTTTACTTAGCTCTCTGTCAGCTAGAAGGTGTCTATCCATGAATGTTTGATGATTTGCCAAATTCCATTTATAAAACCTGTGCCCTGCTCTTCTGAAGCACTGTCCTGTCCAACGCTTTCCATACTATCCAGCCAGAAGCGTTGTCCATTAAATTTTTTTGTGAATGGCCCTGACATTGAAACTTTTGCGCTGTCTTTGTGAATGGCCTGAATGTTTTGACATAGTATTCCATGCTGCCTCACGGTATTGGATGAAACACTGTGATTGAACACTTTTCATTCCTTACGGCCCCGGTTGTCTTTGGTATCAACGTTGCCTGAACTGTCTTTGCAACTAAGGCTGCATTAATAACGCATATTGTTCCTTTCTAGAAAAGGATACCAAGTCGAATGAATGGGCCTATAATGCCAGACTGGACGCTGATTCAATGAAATGCCTAGCGTATTTACTGCTTCCTCAAGCATTTTGTTTCGTTGAGCGGTAAGGATATCACCTACTGTGTAATGATAATGCCTTGGTTCGACCTCTGTCCAGAATCGACTAGAATTTGCTTACTCAATGGCCCTTCATTTCAGCGCTGCAAACTTCAATTTTCGCCTGCATGGATGCACATCAAAGATAATGTCTGCTCGACTTTCCCTTTATGTTTGATGTTACTGGCTCCTGATTCCAAATAATCCCAAGGATGTAAACTGTGAATGTGGCTTAACTACGCATTTTCTTCCTCACATACGTGCTAAGACCCTGGTTGGAAATTTTACTTGAGCGCTTGATGTTAGGGATGTTGGGTGTAACCCTAGACCACCCAAATCTCTCTTTCAGTCGAGGTTTGTTATAGATATAGCTAAGGAGGAAGCCTATTCGAATCGCAGATCTGGTTGATTTTTGGGTTGAAATTAAGGCCGCAGATTTCAATTACTTAATTGGAGGATTCAAAATTTAAGCCGTAATCACGGACAGTGTTGGGTTTGATTAGTTTGAAATGTTATATAATGCATTAAAATGTTATATGTAGCAAAGATTTTTTGGGCAGCATGTTTGTAATATTTGAAAATACATACATATGTATTACACCACAGTGTTGGTTTCATAAAGCTATTTTCAAAGTGACTAACACAGCTAACACCCCTGTGTTTGACTGTGTTTAATATATTTTTTGAGGCGAGAATACATTTTGATGTCAGAATCAATTTTCTTTTTGTAGTAGAAGTATTTTTACAACTCTTGGATTTTACAATGCATTCAATCATATCTATGGTGGGAATAGTTCTCACTGGCAAGGATAACTATCCTGAATGGTCTCGGATGATATAACACACCCTCATCTTCAATGAGTTGTGGAAAGGAGTGTGTGTCAGAGAAGGAGACAATGACCCAGTACAACGTACCTCAGACAAAGAGCTCGTCATTTGGGAAAACAAGAACAACAAAGCTTATGCATTAATTGCAGCATCTGTAAATGAAGAGGTGAGTCACCATATTTCGTCATATTCAACTGCCTTTGAAGCTTTATAAAAGCTGAAAGAACTCTATGACTCACATTCTGCACTTGAAGTCGTTCAACTCATGATTAATCTATTCACTCTTGAACTGCAAAATAGTGATCCTCTTGCTCTTGCATCTGAAGTAAAGTCTATAATGCATGATATAAAATCCACTAAGGTTGAATTGGATATTCCTCTTATTGCTTTTCTCAAGGCACTTTATCCTACTTACTCCAATTATCTTGAGTCATTGCAGGCAAATGGAAAGCTCAAAGATATAACCTTTGACTCTCTTGTGAAAAAGTTTGCTGAAAAAGAGAAAGCTTTCGAAAAGAAGACATCCCTTGAATCTTCTGAAGAGACTGTGTGCCTTGCTCATAAAGAAAATCATTCTGCTATAGATTCTACAAGAGGAAGAGGTGCACGAAGAGGAAGAGGAAGATATTTCAGAGGAAGTGGGGTAGACATTCTCAAGGAGAAAAGGCAGATTTACACTAGATTCACTACAAAAGAAATGGATCACATGATGGCTCTACATGAAAGCTACCATGGGACAAAATTGAGCAGAAAAGAAACCAACAGAAAGGTAAAACTGATGATACAGACAAAGGTAAAGCACCTGAATCCGCTCACTATGATGAGGCACAACGTAACATTGGAGTAAATGAAGATTTTTTTAATGCTTCACTTGCTTCATGGAAAAATGATTGGTTGCTTGATTCAGGGGCAACCTGCCACATGTCTCATAGAAAAGATTTTTTCTAAGATTTTACTGACAATGTTGATGGAGCAGTATACTTTTCAGATCAATCAAAAATCAAGCCATCAGGGCTTGGCACAAGCAGGCTTAAACTGCCTGGCCTTCCAAACTTTCTTCTGGATCATGTTCTATATCTCCCACAGCTCAAGAGAAACTTTCTTTCCATGGTCCACATTCGCCAGAAAGGTCACTCCATTCATATGTTTGAAGGCAAGATTGAGGTAAGAAAAGCATCTAACCACTCACTCGTCATAAGGGGAATAGAAGAAGAAAGGCTTCTCAAACTGCAAGGAACATCTGCTCATGCACAACATTTCTCATATATTTCTCATCATGAAGAAGGTACACTTCCATCAATTTTATTATGGCATGCTAGATTTGGATGTTTAAACTATGACAATCTCCGCTTATTGAAGAAAAACGGTGTTGCTGGTTTGCCTACGATTCCTACGAAACTTAAGCAATGTGATGCTTGCATTCTAGGAAAGCATAGCAAATAGTCTTTTCATAATTCACATTCAAGAGCACATAGGAACCTTGAACTCATTCATTCAGATTTATGTCGTCCAATTCCTGTTCCTTCTGCAAATGGAAATAAATATATCATGACATTTATTGATGACTACACCAGAATGTGTTGGGTTTATTTATTGAAGAACAAATCTGATGTTTTTCAAACATTCAAGAATTTTCATAAATGGATTGGAAATGATGCACAATCTCATATTGGGTCTATTCGCATTGATAATGGAAAAGAATACACATAAAATGAATTTGAAAACTATCTTCGCCAACATGGGATCAAACATCAAACAACTATGCCTTATAATCCCCAACAGAATGGTGTAGCTGAAAGAATGAATAGAACAATCTTGAATATGGTACGATCCATGCTTTTCTTCAAAAATGTAAAGATAATGTTTTGGGCTGATGTTATTCTATGTGTTGCATATATAAAGAATAGATTTCCATCTAATGTTATAAGAAACAAGACTCCTTATGAATTGTGGCATGGACTTGTTCCTTCGGTAAAACATCTCAGGGTCTTTGGTTCCACCTATTATGCTTTGATACCAAAGGTACATAGAAACAAACTTGGTGCTAGAAGTCGTAAGTGTATCTTTCTGGGGTATTCAAACACCTGGAAAGCATACCGACTCTATGATGAAGTAAACAAAAATTTTGTTGTATCTAGAGATGTAATTTTTCTTGAATCACCCAAAACTGATAATGTTGTTGAGCGGCAACTTGATCGCTTGGATAAATTCGCAAAAAAAAAATCATTTCAAGAATTTGTTAATCAGATTACACATCCTGAAGGGGAGATTCCTATACTAGATCAACATGTGGAATCTTCTTCTGAAGAACACTCTCCCCCGCATGAAACTCCAACAACGGATGATGCTTTAAATGATGTAATTGATATAATTGGGAGACTCAATCTTGATTCAGTCCCAAATCAATCAACAGAGTAGCCTGGACCATCTTAGAAAGGCCCCCAAAGTGGCTGACGAAGACACTTGAAAGTTTTCATCCTGATGAAATTGGAAAAATAGGAACCAGAAATTCAAACCGACAAAATGGAGGTGATGTAGATGACTCTAATTCACATGTTGATATGGATGTTTCTTATGATTGTGAATTGAACTTGTCTACAGATTTTGAACCAACTTCCTTTAAAGAAGCTTCTTCTCATGATGAATGGAAAGAAGCGATGAAAAAGGAGTATGATGCCCTCATAAAGAACGGCACTTGGAAGCTGGTTGATCTTCCATTTGGAACCAAACCAATTGGCTGCAAGTGGGTCTACAAGAACAAGTACAAAGCTGATGGCTCACTTGACAAGCACAAAGCTAGGCTTGTGGCAAAAG
>APFE031339260.1:17040-36342 GCA_000404065.3 Pinus taeda | reverse complement strand
AAGCAGTGGAAGAGATTGATTCAGATCTGAGTTGTATTGTGTGTAACAGAGGTGGAGATACTTGTGAGAAGTATTATGCTGTGTAATGTTACATGACTCAATCATTAATATACAGATAGTTGGGGTTTTTAGCGAGATGCTTTCCCCGGGATACATACTGTGTTAATGTGTGAATGCTCTTGATGTTTTATTGTTATTGATGCTGCTATATTGATGATCAACGTAGAGGAGCTTATGTATTGTGTATGTTTTCCGCAATAGTACATGATCAGGATAATCTCTGTTGAATATGTGTTAAATTATTCAAAATTTCTACATGTTGCACCTCTAGATGTTTGTGATGTATTATTAGGCCAGGCATACTTGTGGAGGCAACATGTTGTGTATGATTCAAGGCCTCGCTCTATTATTATTTCTTTGTTTAATTCATTATAGAAGATACCGGAGGTAGCCCCACCTACCGCCACCTCTTTGATCATTGCTAAGAAATGTAGGAAGTTCATCTCCCAGACTAAGAAATTCATTTTCTGTCTGGATCGCTCCCAAAGTAAGGGGAAGATCATCGTCACATCCATGACCCTCACGAAGGGTTCCTCCATGCAGCAACAATAACAAAGGGATACGGTCCTGAAATAAGACAGGGACATCTTCTCCTCACCCACAGGGGTACCATTGAACTATCAGTTCAAGCATTCGTCTTATCTGACTTTCAGAGCACCTCTATCCAATGGGCCGATATATCACTGCTCCATTTTGAAAAATGACAAGTACAAGTAGTGACATGATCAAAATCGGGTACCACATAAGTTTCAAGTGTGCAAAAAGGTCTTGTTGCATCTACAGAAAGAATGCCTTACAAGAGCCCATCAAAAGCTCATACCGCTTCGATATGGTCCTTACGCTAGTACCAAGGTTGTGGGAAACAATGCTATGGAGCACAACATTTCCCCATTCCTTCGCTTACACTGAGTGTTCAATGTGGACCGCCCTCAACCAAGATTCCCACCATTACTGGACACATCAGAGGTTGTAGAACAACTCACCAGGGCCAAGTTCAGCAGAAGTTTCCTCATCTCATTGAGGAACTCAACGAAATGGGGAACATTTCTTCCTAAGGGGGGAGGAATGATCTAGGTGGATGTTGGTGGCCACCCACCTATCCCACTTGGACCCCCACAATTATCTCTTTCAGTTTTTAGTTTCCTTAATTGTAGCACAATTTACTATTTTTAGCATTTTTTCAGGTTGTGAACTTCCGAAGTTGTTTTGAGGCCCTAAGAAACTTTTTTTGTGAAACCTGGGAGCAACATGGGTCCATGGACCGATGTTTATCTTCCCAAAGTTGTAGTCCTTAGATAGATCTTTCTAGTGAGGTACTGTGCACATCAAACGAAGATTGTATGCCAAAGTTACAACCCCAGGAAGTTGATATACCAATTTAACCAAAACGAGGCCCATAGTTTGGTGCTTCATCTCCTAGGGTTAGGTTTTTGGATGTTTATTGTTTTCCATTATTTCTCAACAATAAATGGGCCTTAGAGCCTCATTCTAAGACAATTTAGAGGCATGTAGTGCCACATCTCTTCTCAGAGATAAGCTACCATTTCCCTAGCTAGTTTATTTCCATTTTTGTTTGTAAGCATATTTCAGTATTTTATTGTAATGAAATGAAGTACTATTTATGCTGCATCTCTGTATGTATGGTTATATATGTAATTTCTTGTGTTCTTGTTTAAATCTGGATCACCCAACCCCTCCAGGTTTTGAACCCCTAAGGCAACTCACTTTTTCCTTGACCTTGAATCCTAGTCACCCGCTTTCCAAGGCCTCCATGTGACTATGGGTTCCTAGTCTCTCCCATAAGCCTACATCGGTGCGACTGTGACCTTTTTGTGCGAGTGACTGTGGAAATTAAGGCTACTTTCTAGGGCTAGGGCTAAGCCTCTGCCTAGAAATCTATTAAACTTCCAGAATTCATAAAATACATGAAGATAATGCTTACAAACCAAAACTAGAACTAAGACTTGACATGACCATCCCTAATTCTGATTGACATTTTGTCATACACTTGGTAGATATGCAACCTGCATGTCATGAATGCAAGTTTGACCTAAGGGACTGAAAACTTAACTAAGGTTTAACAAGAAGTGTCTCTACCTTCTCACATTAGTTGTCATGTCATCAATTAGGTCTTGCATTCATTATTTATTTAGTTACAAGTAAAACCATGAATAGAGGCCTGACTGAGAAATCTCATATAACCATGCTTATAACCATCATACAACTAGATAAATAGCCATAAGATAATAATCTTTAAATCCATATAATAACCTGTACATTTATTTACCAAAAGAAAGAGAAACTAAGCTTTTATTAACCATATGCAATTACTAAGCGGGTTCAGGACTTCCACGTTCCACGCGACCATAGATTGGTTGAAACATATATTTCTTTCAGCCATTCACCCCCATGCCATATTCCAGGCATGAATGTGGGATTTCATGGGATAAACAATCCAAAGACAACCAAGGGAATTTAGAGGTTAAACCACCTCCACCCTCTCCATACCATGATCACACCTAAACTGCTACCGAGATCACAAAATTGAACCAAGGTTGGATGCCTCAAAATTTCTTCACTTTCCTTGAGGAATTTTCCTTTCTCCACCCTCAGGCTTTACCATCTATCCTGACATAATTTATTGGTCAAGGGATTGCTAGGAATTTTGGAATTTTCTTGAGACCACCTCACCCCAGATTCCAGAACCATCCAACAATCCAAAGCTAAAACCAAGAATAATCCCATCACACCATGGATATCCAGAAATCAAAAGGGTAGGCTAAAATCCACGATCAATCCTGAAAAAATCCATGCCAACAACAACAAATGAACCATATGCCATCATGCATATACCATGCATGTCAAAACCAACTAGGAAATCACACATGCAATTTTTTACCTTCAAGTATTCATGTTGAAGATGCTTGATCCTTGCCTTGCTTTTCTTTCCTTGTCCTTCATTTCTTTCCTTTCCTTTCCTTGCTTACTTAATTTCCTTCTCCTCCTGGTTCTCTTATCCTCCTTGAAGCTAATTGCAACACTGAACTGACAAAAAGGTACGAATTGATCCTCATAACCCTTTTTATTAATGAGGCTTCTATTTTCTTCAATTTTCCATTATTTTCCTTCATTTTCCTCCTCACATGCAACTTGTGACCTTTCACCTTATTTTTCTCCTAATTTCCATTATTTTCATAAACAAATGCCAAATAATGCCTCTTTGCCTTTGAAAATCCTTAGCCATTGCCTTTTCCAATTTCTCGTAGCCATAAAACACAAGAAGTGATGCCCACTAGGATATTTTCCCAACATTCAACTTGGAATAAGTGTCCCTTGCCTGTGTTCTTATTTTACCTTTATAAACCTTAAGTACATGAACTTTTAACATGGGGTTGTTACAGACACCTCCCCCTTAGGGGAACAACATCCTTGGTGTTAAACCATGCCTCGACCCAGAAAAATTTCTAAAGAGAAAAAACATACTACCCGTGGAGCTTTATAACCCAGCTCATTGTAGTATTGACAATAACATCCTACTCAAAAGAAAAACCATCATGTAAAACATGAAAACATGACAACCATACAGCTTATTGGAGCTTTATAACTTAGCTCATTGTAGTATTTAAAATAAAAAACATACATAAATATGGACAAATACCAAGACTCATTTTCCTTCATCGAAAAACAATGAAGGATACATAACCCACATTTGATTAGCCATCTCCCATGTATCTTCATCGGGCCCAAAGTTCTTCCACTACAATTTAACTTACTTGAGTGCTCTGTTTTGGAGCACGAGATGTCTCTGCTGTAATATGCATTGGTGTTTTGGCTGAAATTCTCCTTCTTTATCCACCTGCAATATAGACTAATTAATAACATGATCAACATTCTTTATATATACTTTAAGTAATGAAACGCGAAAAACATTGTCAAATTTCACTTTCGGAGGTAGTGCAAGTCCGTAGGCCACTGGTCCTATTAGATCTGCTACATATCTTGACATTTGGAGGGCCAAATACAAGCTTGGCCATGTGTTTATGCTCAAAAGAGAACTCGCAGCGGTCATCTTCCTTCTTCTCCTTCATTCCACTTACTCTCCCTTAACCCCGTTATCTCTGTTTTTCCTCCAAAACTAGGCATAAGTCCCTGTTTCTTCTAGCCCTAAAGCGCTAAATTTAAAATCCCATAGCACTGCCTCCACATGAACCTGCGCCTTCGTAACCCATAGTCACCTTTTAATCATAGCTTTTGATTGCCACATCCCTATCCAACGGTCCCCAGTCGCATCTGATAAAAAAACTTGCTTGATTGATTCCCCACCATTCAATCATCTCCGCCATGATTGGACGGCATTCGCTCTCCCCGCACCCGTGAAGTGACAGCACGATAACGTGTGATGGAGGCTGGTTTTCATTTTTTCCCACCACCACGCGTCACCCTCTGAATGGTATCGCGCACCCTTGTACCTTTACCGCCCATCATCCGAAAGTGGTGCGGGCAATATCACTTACTGCCCATCCTCCATCCCCGCCCATTAACTCCTGTGCATCTCCTCCGTCCGATAGCCGTTGGATCTGTCCACCTGAGATCCAATGGCCCACGATCATCCCGCTCCCATATCTCCCGATACCATCCACCAAACAATCCCAGCCATCCATTTTCTAGATCCTACAGTTGATCTTCCTCCGTCATCCAACTCGTCCATTTTCCATGGAGTACGCGACCCTTGATCATTCTGTGCACCTGAAGGGCAAAGATAACCAGCCTTCGGTGATGTTTGCAGTAGTTCCTCAACAACCATATTCAAGAGATAGTAGGGCCAAAAAGGAAAAGGACGGAGCTAAATCAGGTAAACGCATTTAATAGGTATGGGACTTCATTCCATATGACACTCCAGCCACTTGAGAGGACAGCAGAGCACTTGAGAAGATCAGGTTTGTTCACTGAAGTAGGCAAATTGCACCAGAGACTCCATCAGGCAATTAAAGTGGTTGGTGGTCAATTATGACCCCTCCATACCTAGAAGGGCCGAGTGCCTTTGTAATGAACTCTATATATACCCAGAAACAAGATGTAATCAGGGTTGATGGTTGTTGTTTTGATGTAAGGTTTAACTTCTAGAGATTGTAACTACTTTGATACTTGTAGCATCTCGTCTTCATTTTTAGCTAATACAAGCTTCTGTTGCTGTTAATTGCTCATTTTCCATTCCTATTCTATTCTAGCTTGTGCATGTTATGTAGTTCTCCTGAATTCTTGATGTTTAGCATTAGAGGAGCTTTCATCCTGCCTCTGTGTTAAAATATTGTATGTATGAGTGAAAGTGTTATTCAGGTTTCTTTTCACCTAATGCCAGAGAGTTGTCATCCTATCTGTGCATTAGGGAATTAGATTTGCAGACCTGTTTACTGGTTGCAGCCAGCCATCACAAGATCTTGTGCATATGCTGGTGTGATCAGTATTCTCCATATTCACCCAATCCTTAAACTATGAGTAATTGGTGGTCTAAAGCCTTGTATTCTGGGGGTGTTCATGCATGTCTGGAGTCAAGAAACGTAGGAGTGGTTATCTGGCATGAACAAGCATCATTCCTTCCATTCATCCATCTGCAACATTAAGTTGAATTAGTAATGTCCCGAGCATCTCCGAGCTACAACCTAGGAGAGTTTCTTAGGGTGATAACATAAATTGGCATCGTTGCCGAGGAGAGGAGATTGAAGCTCGGCTTCCCTGGGAGAATGACATAGTTCCAGCTTTGATGATAGACAAAGCCTAGACACATTTATGTTGTAATCATCTATCTGGTGACTCTACTAGAGAACCAACCTAGTGGTGAATCCACATTACAATTCTGGCTCAATTCATGAGGCATACCTGGAGAAATCCTCAGAAATCACCAGCTGACCCAATGCCTGACCCTGAGAAGATCATTAAGCAGAAGAAAACATCACTGAAAGGAGCATCAGGATCAGGTAAGCCTAAGAAAGCTTATGTATCTCTGCAGGAGAAGATTATAGCTGAGAATGTACGTTTTGAAGATATAGAGCCTAACATTGTTAGTGAAGGACTACCCTCAGAGATTCACAAAGCTCCTTGTCCTTTTAGTTCCCCTTTAGATCTTAGTCCGAAGAAAACTTCCCATACAGGCCATCATATTTCCTTGTCTCTGTCATCTATTTCATTGTTTCCTACCCTCCAATCCGCCAGTATCCTTCCACCTACCTCAGTCATGGCAGGCCAGAAAGCACCCACAAAGATGGAATGAATCATAGCTTCTAGGTATGGACCCTTGGTCTTGCCTATTCCTTTGAATGCCATGCCTACAGGAGAATGCCATAAATACATGCCTAAGTTCACTGGTACAGAGGCGGTAACCGCTGAAGAACACCTTGAATCTTTTTATAGTCATGCTGATAACCTAGACATCAGTGAGGATGATTTGTGGATGAGAGTGATTGTCCAGAGCCTTGATGGAGAGGCTAGAAAATGGTTAGAGAACTGGCCCCTAGGTCTATTGCTGACATTGAAGCCTTAGATGATGCATTTTTGAAGCACTGGGGAGATAAAAAAGACTTGCTATATTACCATACTGAGTTTGGAAACCTCAAGAGGGAAAATGGGGAATCATTGCCTGATTTTAATAAAAGGTTCAATCATATGTGTAGTAAAATACCAGTTGAAGTAAAGCCTACCCCCACCTCTACCAAACTTGCCTATGCCAGTGCCTTTGACTCTGATTTCTGCCTACTGTTGAGAGAAAGAAGATGTGCCACTCTAGCTGAAATGGAAGATGCAACACTAGAGGTGGAGTCTAATATTATGGATGCAGAAAAGCTCAAAGGCCATGCTGATAGAAGGAGACAGAGACATGAGGCTTCTTCTTCCTCTACTTCATCTTCAGAACCTAAGTTAGATAAAATGACTAGGATGATAGAGTCATTGACCACTGAGATATCTAAGCTGAAGGTTGAGCAGAGCTCAGGAAAGAAAAGGCTTCCAAACACATTTGCTCCAAGAAACCCAAATCCATTCAGAAGAGCAAATGAACAATTGCAAATCATTCAGAGAGGTAAAGAAGCAAATGAAGAACAAAAGGTTGAGGCTCCTTTACAAAATCTAGTCATGGAGGAGGAGCAGTTTGAAGAAGAGGATGAGATTCATTGCATGGAAGATATAGGCAGTGCTGCCTTTTTGACATTGGTTGCCTATGAAGAATCATTGCTGCAGGACCAAAACAGTCAAAGGTGGGAAAAAGAGGCTGTTCTACAGACTGATGAACAACAAAGATACAACCTAAGGTCAAAAGTAAACAATGTCAAAGAGAATCTTGCACAAAAAGCTATTGTCCCAACAGAGCAACAGAATACCAGAAAGAAAAGACTAGCAGTTGACCCAATCATCTTCAAAGCACCAGCTCAAGAGGTGAGAGGTCCTGACAAGTCCCCTTCCCCTTTCAGCTTTGAATCAAAAATCCAGAAGCTAAAAATATCTGTGCCTCTATTAGAACTTTTAAAGAGTGAAGTTTTCAGAAAGCCTATCCTTGATGCTCTTGAGTTGAAAGCCATACAAGACCCCATCGACTATGTCAATTTGCAAGATGATAAGCCTCCAGTTGTTCTTAGCCCAATGACTAAACCTGCTGATGATAATTCTCCATCATTTTATGTCTCCTTGACCATTCATGACAAAATTCTCCACAATTTCCTGCTAGACACAAGGGCAAGCCACAGTCTGATGCCAAAAGCTATCAGGGAAGAGTTAGGCCTTGATATTACCAGACCATATCATGATCTATTCTCCTTTGATTCAAGAAAGGTAAAATTTCTAGGATTAATCATAGGCCTGGCCATTACCCTAACTCAGCTGCCCATAAAGAGCATGGTGATGGACATTGTGGTAGCAGATGTCCCTCCTAATTTTGGCATGATGTTGTCCAGAGGATGGATTAAGAGACTAGGTAGGACACTACAGAATGATTTATCATATGCCACTATCCCAGTCTTTGGGGGGGAAAGCAGGAGATTGTACAGAGAAGCACATCTGGCCTACATCATCAGTGATGAGGATAATCCTTCCAATCATCCCATTTATGCTATGGACACTGAATTTGGAGCATGTATTCTCGAAATTGAAGAGTCTTAGAAGGCCTCAATGTAGATTAAGAAACCAGTGAATCAGGTTGGGGAAGAGCAAGGAAGCCAGGTTTGGGAGATGTTCTTTGATGGAGCATGTTCCAGGGAGACTGCAGGAGTAGGGGTAGTGCTAATATCCCCAAAACAAGAAGGCACACATTTGTCTTTTAAGCTGGCTATCCAAGTCATAAACAATGTAGCAGAGTATGAGGCTCTGATATTAGGTCTTAATGCAACTAAAGACAGAGGAATTAGGAACATAGAGATGTTTGGAGATGCTGATCTTATCATTCAGCAAGTGAACAAAACTTTTGAAGAAAAGCACCCAAGGCTGAAAGCATATAGAGATGAGGTATGGAGACTCAAAGATTCTTTTGATAATTTTTGTATCTCATATTTTCCCAGAGTTAAAAATCAACTTGTTGATTCCCTTGCTATGTCTACTAGCATGTTTATCCCTCCCATGCCTCCCAGACTAATGTATGAAGTCCAAATGAAATATAGACCATCCTTGCCTGATAATGTCCATCATTGGAAAGTTTTTGAAGAAGATGATGAAGTGAATAGGTTTATGCAAGTCATTGATGAATTTTCTGAAATGCAAATTGACCAAGAGAATGAAGCCTTGGAAGAAAGTCCCCAGCCCCAGCTTAGAAACAAAATTGGTAGAGATAGCATTGTCCAACTACCCAGCAATCATATACCCAATGGTTTAGTTCCTTTAGAAAAGCTGTTTGACCAAAATGATGTGCCTTATAAGGCTGCCCAAAAAGAATACCAATATATAGTCTGTAAGCACAATATAGGAAATCCAGATCAGCCGAGATATATAAATCTGTCCACTCGACTATCTGCTGCACAAAGTGCTGAATACTGCAATCTAATGAAGCAATTTGCTAATGTATTTTTCCTAGGACTATAGCGACCTGAAAACATATGACAAAAATATCATCCAACATAAAATTCCTTTAGAGAAAGACACCATCCCTTTCAAGCAAAAGATGAAACCAATAAATCCTTTGCTCCTTCCTCTGATTGAAAAAGAAATCAAGAAATTATTGGCTTCCAAATTCATAGTCCCTCTTAGATATTCAAAATGGATAGCCAATTTGGTAGTGGTAAGGAAGAAAAGTGGAGAAATTAGACTCTGTGTTGATTTCATAAACTTAAACAAATGCTCTAAGAAAGACAATTATCCTCTACCCAAGATGGAGCATTTGCTGCAAAAGGTCTCAGGAGCCAAAGTGATGTCTTTCTTGGATGGATTTTTAGGGTACAACCAGGTTGCTGTACATCCAGATGACCAAGAGAAGACTACATTCACCACTCCTTGGGGCACTTTTATGTATTCAAAGATGCCTTTTGGACTCATGTATGCTAGAGATAACTTTTAGAGGGCTATGGATATAACATTTGTGGGACAGAAGGATAAGTTTGTCCTTATCTACCTTGATGATATAACAGTATACTCCAGCAGCCATCAAGATCATTTGCAACATTTGAAGAAAGTGTTCCTGAAGTACAGAAGGTTTGGGATTTCAGTCAATCCTAAAAGGTCACAGTTTTCTTTAGAAGAAGGCAAGCTATTATGACATGTTGTTTCTGCTGCAGGTGTCCAGATTGACCCAGAAAGAGTAAGAGAAATACATACCTTGTCTGTCCCGAGATCAAAGAAGGACATCTAGTCCTTTCTGGGTAAGATAAATTTTGTGAGGAGGTTTATCCCAAATTTTGTAGAACTTGTGAAGCATATTACCTATGTTGAAAAGGGGTCAGAGATCAAATGGACTAATGTAGCAAGAAGATCCTTTGAGTCCATTAAGGAAGCTATTATGGAAGATCCTACTTTAATCAGCCCAGATTATAGCAAGAAGTTCCACATATTTTCATTTTCCTCTGATGGAACCCTTGCAGCAGTTTTAATGCAAGCAGATGAGGAAGGTTTAGAGCATCCTGTGGCATTCTTCAGCAAAACCTTAAGGGATGTTGAGCTAAGGTATGATATCATTGAGAAACAAGCATATGCTCTCATCAAGTCTTTTAAAGCATTCAGAATTTACATTCTGCATTCCAAGATAATTGTATATGTGCCCTCTCCTTCAATAAAAGATGTCCTAACATAGCTTGATGCTAATGGAAGAAGGGTAAATGGATTGCAATGCTGATTGAATTTAATGTAGAATTGAAGCCCACCAAGCTTGTTAGAGGTCAGGGCCTTGCTAGATTAATGGCTAAAGAAAATTGCATAACGCTGGACATAAATCTCATAGGCACAATTTCAAGGAACGGTCAGGCCAAAGAGGAAACAGTTGAACCAGGAAAACATCAGTCATTGCTAGGAAATCTAGCTTCTCGTGGTTGGTACTCTGCAATAGCTCAATGTTTGTTGAAGCTAGAAGTTCCTCTAGGTCTTAGTTCAAGACAAGCCAGAACTATTAAGCTTAGGGTAGCTAAATATTACATTCATGAAAATCTTCTCTACTGGAGGGAACCCTCTATAATTCTCTTGAGGTGTCTGGACAAAGAACAGTTCATGGAAGAATTGCAACAGTTTCATTCCAGCATATGTGGAGGGCATCATTATTGGAAAAATACAGCCCACAAGATCCTCAAGGCTGGATATTATTGACCCACTTTGTTTGCTGATGTCATTTCATTTGTTAAATCTTGTGATAGGTGCCAAAGATTTGAAGGGAAGCAGCAATTGAGGTCCATGCCCTTAAAACCTATACATGCTAGTGGCCCTTTTCAACAGTGGGGCTTGGATTTCATTGGAGAAATCAATCCACATTCCAGTGGCCAGAACAGATGGATCTTAGTAGCCACTGATCATTTCACTAAGTGGATTGAAGAAATCCCTACCAGAAAGGTTGATCACCATGTGCTGATGAAGTTTTTGACAGAGAATATCTTCACCAGATTTGGTTTTCCACATAAATTAGTCACAGACAATGCAACAACCTTTAGGGAAAGAGAATTGGTGGACATGTGTGACTCAATGGGCATTAAGCTGGTTCATTCCACCTCATACTACCCTCAAGGCAATGGTCTAGCAGAGTCTTCCAACAAAAGCCTGATAAGGATAATTAAAAAGCTGTTGGAAGACAATAAAAAGAATTGGGATTCTAAGCTCAGATATGCACTGTGGGTTGACAGAGTAACCACCAAGAAATTCACAGGGAGTTCTCCATTCAAGTTGGTATATGGCACTGAGGCTGTGTTTCCAATTTAGTTAACCCCCTGTGGAAAAGTTCCTACAAGAAGAGCAGAATGGGGAAGAAGACATGGCAAAAAGGATCACTAATTTAGTAGAGGTACATCAAATCAGAGAAAAGTTGGTTGAAAGGTCTGTGGCACATCAGAAGAAGATCAAGGAAGCCTTTGACAGAAGGACAAAAGCAGATAGTTTTAAGGTTGGAGATCTAGTTCTGAAGTGGGATGCACTGAAAGAGAAGAAAGGCAACCATGGGAAGTTTGATGCTTTCTGGACAGGGCCTTTTATCATCTCTCAAATCCAAGGGAACAATACCATCATACTGCAAAGTATGGGAGGGGGGACAGTTTTTGATGGCCCAGTTAATGGGCAGTTTTTGAAAATTTATGTTGCTTAAGGTCATCTGGCCTTAAGTTTGTAAATATGTTATTTCATCAGTTTTAGGTGTAGGTTCAGTTAGACTCCATGCGCAATGGAACACTAGGAAATTTTGCTAATTTGGTTTTCACAAGAAAGGCAATGGTCTGTAGTTCTCGAGATCTCACAGGGAGGATCTCATCCCCAGAAGGAGCTAGTGTTATATTTGCTACATATCTTAACATTTGGAGGGCCAAATACAAGCTTGGCCATGTGTTTATGCTCAAAAGAGAACTCGCAGCAGTCATCTTCCTTCTTCTCCTTCATTCCACTTACACTCCCTTAACCCCGCTATCTCTGTTTTTCCTCCAAAACTCGGCATAATTTAAGCCCCAAAGCGCTAAATTTAAAACCCCATAGCACTGCCTCCACATGACCCCATGCCTCTGTAACCCATAGTCGCCTTTTAATCATAGCCGTCAATCGCCGCATCCCGATCCAACGGTCCCCAGTCGCATCCGATGAAAAAACCTGTTTGATTAATTCCCCGTCGTTTGATCATCTCCACCACGATTGGACAACGTTCGCTCTCCCCGTACCCGTGAAGTGACAACACGATAACGTACGATGGAGGGTGGTTTTCATTTTTCCCGCCACCACACATCACCCTCTGAATGGTATTGCGCACCCTTGTACCTTTACCGCCCATCATCTAAAAGTGGTGAGGGCAGTACCATTTCCCACCCATCCTCCATCCCCGCTCATTAACTCCTGAGTGTCTCCTCCATCCGATAGCCGTTGGATCTGTCTGCCCGAGATCCAACAACCCACGATCATCCCGCTCCCATATCTCTCGATACTATTCCCCAAACAATCTCAGCCGTCCATTTTTTAGATCCTATGGCTGATCTTCCTCCGCCATCCAACCCGTCCATTGGCATGCAGTACGCGACCCTTGATTGTTCCGTGCACCCAAAGGACGAAGATAACCAGCCTTCGGTACTGTTTGCAGTAGTTCCTCAACAACCACATTCAAGAGATAGTAGGGCCGAGAAGGAAAAGGACAGAGCTCAATCAGGTAAATGCATTTAACAGTTATGGGACTTCATTCCATATGACACTCCAGGCACCTAAGAGGACAACAGAGCACCTGAGAAGATCGGGTTTGTTCACTGAATCCGGCAAATTGCACCAGAGACTCCATCAGGGAATTAAAGCAGTTGGTGGTCAATTATGACCCCTCCATACCTAGAAGGGTCGAGTTCCTTTGTAATGAACTCTATATATACCCAGAAACAAGATGTAATTAGGGTTGATGGTTGTTGTTTTCATGCAAGGTTTAACTTCTGGAGACTGTAACTACTTTGATACTTGCAGTGTCTCATCTTCATTTTCAACTAATACAAGCTTCTTTTGTTGTTAATTTCTCACTTTCCATTCCTATTCTATTCTTGGTTGTGCCTGTTATGCAGTTCTCCTGAACTCTTGATGTTTAGCATTAGAGGAGTTGTCATCCTACCTCTGTGTTAAAATCTTGTATGTATGAGTGAAAGTGTTATTCAGGTTTATTTTCACCTAATGCCAGAGAGCTATCATCCTGTCTGTGCATTAGGGAATTAGATTTGGAGACCTCTTCACTAGTTGCAGCCGGCCATCACAAGGTCTTTTGCATCTGCTGGTGTGGTCAGTATTCTCCATATTCACCCAATCCTTAAACTGTGAGTAATTGGTGGTCTAAAGCCTTGTAGTTTGGGGGTGTTCACGCATGTCTGGAGTCAAGCAAATTAGGAGTGGTTATCTAGCTTGAACAAGCATCATTCCTTCCATTCATCCATATACAACATTAAGTTGAATTAGTAATGTCCCGAGCATCTCCGAGCTACAACGTAGGAGAGTTTCTTGGGGTGATAACAGGTCTAATCCTCGAAAGGATCTCAAAAGGCCTACATTACCATGGTGCCAACTTGGCACATGATCTAATCCTCAACGAGCTCTTCTTGGGCTTGATGCACAAATGCAGATGCTCCCCAACTTGAAGCTCCTTAAATTCCCTGTCCCAGTGTGCATAGCTTTTATACTATGGTGCTGGTAAATTCTTAGTGCGAACACAAACAATTCCTCTAGCTCGAGAGAGTGAGTCTAGCCACAAACAAACAATCTATAGAAAATCTCCTTAAACTAGAATAAATTAAGAGGGTATACCTCTTAGAACACTATTCTTCTTAGTGATCATCTTTTTTCGTCACTCCAACTATCTTTTGTTTCCTTCCTTTGAATCCATGAAACAAGCAAACAACAACAACAACAAACGTGATACCATGCAATATTATATTCAACCTACTTAATAGGTCAAGGAATATTAAGCCATAAATATGTAAAATGGCACTTCATGTAGGAAATCAATCGATAGTTGCATTAATATAAATTAGAAACAGATTACAACTAGTGCCTTGACGCTGTTGTTCTCCTTCGATGTATCCAGGTTCCCACACTTCTACTGGAACTTCATGGATAGCCCCAACAATGGAAGTTTTAAGGTTTCTTTCCCTCTAGTCTCAAACCAAACCAAAATCACATTATTCTCCCTCAAACGCACACTAGAAAGCTACAAGCTATAAATGACTTGCTAGTTATTCAAACTTGCTGCAAAAGTCCAACTAGATTTTGCTTGGGAAAAAGAGAGGTTTATATAGCTTGGATGGATGGGAGATGGTTCCTCTCATCATGGGAGAAGGTCTTATCTCTTGAGGTTGTTCCATCCTAATAGGGGAAAGGAGCCCAAACTAATTTCGTCAGCTCTATCCGACCCAACCATCTACCGGACTTCCGTTACGAAGCTTCTAGACATGGAAGCTTTAGTTTCTTATTTAAATAACATTCCAAAAGAGGATCGACGTGACTATAAAAGGGATTAGTCGATATGAACTGCATGAGGGTTAGTTTTAACCTTTGTAATTTGGCATGAGGAGAAAACTAGTCAGTAGCATTGCTCTTGTAAATTGGGATAGAAGAAAGATTTTTGGGAAATGGTGTAAAGAGGAATTATTCTGCTCATGAAGAGGGACATACTGGGAGTTTCTTCATGATGGGAAAGAATGTTGGGTACACTGTAGAGGTCCTCCAGGATCGTAGACGGGAAGTACAGGACAGTGACAAAATTTTGTGTAACAGATGCCCCCTAAATCATGAAGGCCAAACTAGAGTGAGGGGTGAAATTATTTACAAGTGGAAGAGGGGAACCAGATTCTGTCATCAGAAAACCTGCAAGCAAGCATAGATACATATACATCACTGAAAACTCTGAATAATGATACATGAATCGTGGTATGGACACAACCATCTAGAGAATGGTCATGTAAATGGATCCAAGGCATGGGCGCAACCATCCAGTAGAAAGGATCATAATGAAACCAAGATATGGTTGCAGCCATCCAATAATGAGAAGGATCACATATAACAACTCATGGCATGGTCATAGCCATCGATCTGAATGAGACATGTATATTAACAAGCCCATGTCACATCGCCTCGCAACCTGGACTTGTGTAATATTAACTCAGGGTCTTGTGCTCCTAACGACCCGATCAAAGTGCAAATCCTGACATGTGAAAGAATGTGTTGAAGTTGAAAATTCTAGGAAGTCTTTTGATTACCGGTCAATGATGTGAATTGTTAACAAGTGTGAGAGAAACTGCCAATAATGACAATGGCTCTTAAGGTACTGGTAGCACAAATCATGGAATGTGAATAAAGGAACTAATGTCGAACATCCGTGAAATGACTCAATCGAAAGCCAATGATGTGAACTTGTCATCGAGTACGAAGAACATTCCATTAGCAAATGCAATCTCTAAGGTACTAGAAGGGAGTCTCTCAATCAACTTCCGGGATAATGAGTTGAAGTTAACAGGAAGTAATCGTGTCAAAGAGGGCTATGATGTATACCACATCATCGACACGAGACAAAAGGATGTGCATGATTTCAGATGATACAGAGAATTAGGAGTAAGTGTAACTGCAGAAGGATTGACTCTTGAACATATCGGTGACACGATTTTGGAGTTTGGCAGCTTTTGGATCCATAGGATTGGTGGTCATGATGACGTGGCAGAGATCAAATGGAAGGCAAAAATGAGCGGCCCAACCTAGGAAGTTCAAATGATGAAAAGGAGGATATCCCAACCCAACACGAAGTAGAAAGTGTCATGTTCAAGAGTGGGCTGCCGACATGATTGATAGAATTTCCAAATTTCCTGCCACCATTTCTGGTAGGTACCCCAATTATTTTTTATCACAAGCTTAAAGGGTATATCATATGCTTGCCCTATAAGTTCAACCTTTAGACAAATTCGACCTAGTAATTTTAATGAGCCCTAGGAAGGAGAAGCTCACGTTCATCATGGCAATGAATCCAATGTCGTTTAATGTTTTAATGAGTCCAACAAAGGGGTAACTCGGTATCTTTTTCATGTTTAGAGAGTCTGAGAAAGACATGGAAAAGAAAACTCCACATGGTCCCTTTTCATACATTTGTGTCTCTCAAGCCCAAAAAGGTAGAAAACAATACTTGAGAGAACCACTAGACCATTTCAGTCAAGGAGTACCTTTCTTGTAAATAGTTTATCCCAGCTCGAAAAAGGGGTAAATGTATATGGGGTAAACAAAGTTTCACAACCTTTAATGAGTTGAAAACAACAAGATCTTGAAAGAGTCAAAAAAGAGCTTGAAAGCAAACCCCCCATTTTATTCTCTTTTACAAGTCAAAAAGGGGAAAATACTCGGTGATCTTTCCATTTTTTTTATGAGCTGAAAAATAGCTTAAAGGTGGCTCATCTTAGAGGAATGAGTGGTATAAGGGGTAGAAACTGGCTCTGGTAATGGAGGAACTACTCAAAACATGTAATGGTTAAGAGGCTGGCTAATAAAACCACTCATTTATGCGATTCTTGAGGAAAGGAAAAAATAATGAAGTGAAAGCATATGATCAGCCAAAGAGATGGTGGCGATGGAATTGATCCGAATTGGATCCATCAAAGACTGGCAAAGAAACATGACTATATCAGGTCGGGACGAATCTCTAGAAATTCCAAAAATAGCGGTCAAAAACACCATGAACCAGTGGCAACAGTAACCAGCATGGAACAACGAGGACCTCGATCAAAGCACGCTGGCCAAGGCCCATGGAGACTGCGCCAGAGGTCAAAGTAGCCCCTGGGAGCCCTGGATCGGGAAAAGGAGGTGATTTTTGATGCGTGATTAGCGTCGTTGGGCAAACAAAGCCGAAATGGGGGGAAGCTCGAGCACTTGGACGTGTGGCAGACTAGAGAACCACCGGCGGGAAAGGAAAAAAGCGCTAATCGTACAAGGCGAGACCTGCACTCTGGAAACTGACGGTATTGATCAGAGTGCCCTTAAATGGTAAATGGTTTTGGAGAAAGTGGAGCAATCCCACTCAACGATCGACGCGTGGCGGTGGAGGAGAGAGAAAACTGCCATTGATAGCATGTTATCGATCGAGCAGGTCAACCGCGTAGGACGTGCGAACGACGTTGGATCTAGGGGTCCCAGATCAGATGGATGAGATTGCACCCGATGGAGGAAGCATAATCGACGAAGGATTAAGCCATGTTTGTAAATATTTGAGGTTTGTTTGACTACCACGGTGGAGGAAGAATGCATCGACGATGTAACTGAGGAAATGAACTAACAAGCAGGCTGGCGTTGTTCAGATGGGGACATGTGTCCACTCCTTAAGCGTTCATGCTGACGCCGAACAAGAAACTCCAAGTGTAGTTGCAGAAGGTGAATCGAAAGAGGTGGAAGAGGAACCGAACGAGCATGGGTTCAAATGACTAAAAGCCATGAACAACGAAACAGAATACACAGTTGAACACAGAGAGACAGAAACCAGAGAAGAGGTAGTTAAGCGAAAGCAGAGATAGACAGAGGGCCGAGTTGACCAACAGCAACATCAAGCACTAGAGAGCTTGAGAGATTCAAGCCATCCCCTAGAGGAATCTTTCAAGATTGAGCTTCACATTTGGCTCCTTCCACTGTAGACCAAAAGGTCACAGAGCTGGTAGGAAAAAGAAGTGTCTGTGTACTCTAGTGGCTTGGGAAATCCAAGAAACCACCCTGCCAAGAAAACCTACTTCAGGAGAACTCACATTGAGTCCTTGCATTGTAATTCTCTACTCAAGGACCCAATAAAACAAGGCCACCACTGAAAGTTGGACCGGAGATGTAGCCCTGGAGAATAGGGTGAACTCCTTATTAAAATTTCTTGTGTCTTTTTGGTTGCTTACTATATTTCTCTGTTGTCTTTCCATTTAAAATTTTTATATATTGGCAATCTAATCGATCTGTTTCTTAAATAACATAGAACACACACCGGCACATGAGTCTGTAATACCTTTTGTTTCATAATCTTTAAATTGGTGTCACTCATAGGGTGATTATCAGATCAAGTGGTATTAGAGCAGTAGGTTATAAGGTTAGACAAGCTTGCGTTGGTTTAGCTGTGAATGCTTACTAGATCAAAGCTCAAATTAGGAGGAGGAGAGTTGGTGGAAACTAATCCTAAAATTGGGAGAGTCTATCCTTGGAATACAATGTCAGAGGAAGGTTCTATGGGGCCAGACCCTCAATTCGTAGAAAGTTTCCTAGCTATAAAGTCTATGGTAGAAGAAATGTATAGGGACTTTAGAAAGCATAAGGATGAAGATTCATCAGGTTCTAAACAAGATAAAGAAAAAGATGAGTTTCATTCCCGTGACCACTCAAATGGAAAGGGGAAAGAGGAAAGCTTTCTCACACCTCCTAATAGCCCTGTGCATAATAATAAAACATCTTTGATTAAGTTAGATGTTAAATTTGATTTGCCTATATATGATGGAGAGCTAAATGCAGAAAATTTGGACAATTGGATTAGACAAATTGATGTATATTGTAGGGTACAAAACATAGACTTGGACAAGAGTAAGATTCAGCTGGCAAGCCTACGCCTAGGAGACATTGCCTTGGTTTGGTGGGAAGGCAGAACCCAAGCTGATATGAAGAAGCATGGTAAGACCATCTCTGTCTAGAGTGAATTTGTTTAAAGCAGTTCTATCCATTGGCCTACTTGGAACAAGCCATGATGAGTTGGCAAACTCTTCGGCAGTTGAAAGGGAAAAGTGTGCAAGGGTATACTCAAGAGTTCAAAAAGAGAGCATTGATGTTGGGTATCTCATTAGACTCACCAGAAACTCTTTTAAAGTACATTGGTGGTCTACACAGCTACATGAGGCATACCATCCTCATGTTTAATCCCACTAGTATAGATGAGGTATCTGTACAAGCTACTCATCTAGAAGCTAGAGGAAAGAATGGAAATCCAAAAGTTGGGGACCATCCCAACCCACTGTAAGCAAGAGCAAGGAGAAAAGAAAGTAGAAGTGGAAAGCAAGGAAGGCTAACACTGCACAGAAAGGCAAAGCTTCATGCACTCACTATAAAAAGGAGGGGCATGATGATGAGCATTGTTGGATTCTGCAT